>JAIUZE010046995.1:0-17368 GCA_022085475.1 Heliosperma pusillum | reverse complement strand
ATTGTGATACTATACCACAATTTTTTAGGTGTGAATCAAATTCATTGTTCAAGTATTCACCACCACGATCGGATCGTAGGGTTTTAATCTTTTTATTCAATTGGTTTTTTACTTCATTTTGAAATTCTTTGAATTTTTCAAAAGCATCACTTTTATGCCTCATCAAGTAGACATATCCATATCTACTCAAGTCGTCGGTAAAAGTAATGAAGTAGTGATAACCACCTCTAGCTCGGATAGTCATTGGACCGTATACATCCGTATGTATAAGTCCTAATACTTCACTTGCTCGTGTCCCTTTTCCCGTAAAAGGAGCACGAGTCATCTTGCCTAGAAGACAAGATTCGCATACGCCATAAGATTCGTAATCGAATGGTTTGAGTACTTTAGATGAAACAAGTCTCTTTATGCGTCGTTCGTTTATGTGCCCTAAACGACAATGCCAAAGGTATGATTGATTAGGTTCACCTGTTTTGAGCTTCTTGTTTTTTACATGATAGACCTCTTTTGCAATATCTAGAACATAAATACCTCCAATAGAAATGGCCTCGCCATAAACCATTTCATTTAAAGAAAAAGTACAACGATTGTTCTTAATACAAAATGAAAATCCTTCCATGTCTAACACGGAAATGGAGATAATGTTCTTGGTAAGAGTTGGTACATAATAGAAATTATTTAAATACAACTCTAAACCATTAGGCAAAAGAAGAACGTAGATGCCCACGTAAACTGCGGCTACCTTAGCTCCATTTCCCATGCGCAGGTCCACGTCACCCTTGGCTAGTGCTTGCGCGTCCTTCAGCCCCTGTACATGATTGAAAAGGTGAGAACCACAACCGGTATCAAATACCCAAGAAGATGTACTAGCAAAGTTAATATTTATCATATAGAGTGATGAAATAATTTTACCTTACGTTGTCACACAACTGTCCTTCTTGTCTTTCAAGTATTTGGGGCAATTGCGTTTCCAATGCCCTTTGCCATTACAATTATAGCAATCCGCCTCCGCGTGTTTGTTAACCTTGGGCTTGGACTTATAAAAGACCTTGCCCTTTCCCTTGCCGACTTTCTTGAAAAGAGTCTTACCCTTTCCCTTGTCCTTTTTCACCCTAAGGTTCATGTTCTTCATTTTCATTGAAAGAACGTCCTTGGGTTCACTCCCACTAGACTCCATGTCCCACTCCGCTTGGGTGAGGAGTGCATGGAGTTCATGGAAACTCTTTTCCATGCCATTCATGTTATAGTTCACCCTAAATTGGGTGAACTTAGGTGTGATTGAATGAAGGATTTTACCCACCACCAATTGCTTCGGTATTTTGCACCCTAGACGCTGTAAGGTGTCCGCGTGGTCAACCATTTTGAGCACGTGTGGGCCAACTTTTTGGCCCCTTTGAAGCTTAGTGTCAAAGAATTTCGTAGCCGCCTCATATTGGAGAATTTGAGGGGCTTGCGAAAACATCGACGTAATCCTCGTGAATATCGCATATGCATTGAGAGATATCAATTGGAGTTTGAGTTTGGGTGAGATTTACCAAATCATGACATTCTTGACGTCCTTAGCAACCTTCAAATAAAGGTCATATTCGTCCCGAACTACCGCGTATGATCTAGGCGCGGGTTCGGTGGGGGGCTCTTCGACCAAGTAGCGAAGTACGTTATCGGATATCGCGACGCTCTTGATCGTCGACTCCCATTCAACGAAGTTACTTCCGTCATCTTTTAGGACACACTTGTCCATGACGGATGTCAACCATGAGTCCTTACCCAAGGTTGCGTTGTTGGATGAAGTTGACATTGTGCGAATATGGTTACTACAATAAAAAGAAATATATAAACATTCATTTTACTTGAAAAATATTTTAACAAGTTTAGCATTTATATAATGACCTCTCACTAAATTATATAAATGATTCCAAGACCCATCTTTAAATAAAAATAGTCATCGCATGCTACCTTTATCTAGAAATGGTAAGTTATTACTTGACTAATTCTACCCTTAGAACTCTTGGTTGACGGATTTTAACTAAATCCATCTCCTAGTCCCAAGATAACGCTTATCTTGTTGAGTCAAATCCAATTTTAGCTTGTGATCGTATTACCCTACTTACCCGAGGTAAAAAGGGACCCACTGTAACACCCGCAACCGTACCCTATTTTTTATAGTAAAATATTTTACGGATACTTTTTAGCGAAATTTAGTTTTAGTTTAGAATTAAATTTCTCGTGTCTAATTTAGAATTTCCGAGTTCGTTTTCGGACTTTACTCGAGATTCCGAGTAAGTTACGTCTTAAGACGTTTATGGGCTTTTTCCATGAATTTTCCACTTACTACTTCATACTCTCCTTAAACCCTAAACTTCCTCACATTCAACTTCTCTTCTTCCTCACCAAGTAACCACCCAAAACCCTAACCTCCATATTTGATCAAGCTTATTATCGTCACTACTCCTTCATTTCTCGCTCAAATTCACTAAAGTTCGTCTTAGTCTTTCCCTCTCATCGTCCTCTATCTTAATTGTTAATAAAACTACCGTCTTTCTCGCTTTTCAATTTATCCGTCTTTCTCAAAGGTAAATTATATTCATCTTTTGTTATCTAATTGTAGGTGGTGACCTCCAAGACCTCGACAAAGACTACTACTTGATAGAAGAGGTCCTAGACGAGGATTGAAGACGCGAAAAGGTAACGGTGAAGGGTTACTCGATATCATTTACGTATTTTAATGTGTTTTCGATGTTAGTAATCGTATTTAGAATAGGATTTGTAATCATAGGAATTGTGTTGTTGATGAAAGTTGTTGTTAGTTGATAATTGATAATGAGAATTGATGATTGATGATGATAATTGAAGTTGGTTAATATTCATAAGTGTAAAAGTGATGATTTTCGTGCATAATTGACCCCAGCCGGCCGACCGGCTGGGAAGTGGCTGTATATTATCTATGTTACATAATATTTTGAGCATGAATTATGTCTCAGCCGGCCGACCGACAGCCGGTCAGCCGACCGGCTGAGACACACCTTATTTTGCCTTCATTTTCTAGTATGATATTGGATCCAGCCGGGTAGCCGGCAGCCGGTCCCTTTGACCGGCTGGATCATGCTGATATTTCATTGGTTTTTCAAGTATGACATTGGTGCCAGCCGGCAGCCGGTCCCCTTGACCGGCTGGCACACGCTGGAATTCTATTTACTTTTCTTTCTTATGTTTTCATTTATAATATTTCCGATGGTTCGTTTATCTTATAAATTTACGTAATGACTTTAAATAATAATGTTTCGAATGTATGATATTCCATTCGCTTGTATCGCATGTTTTATGACGGTTTTTCATATATCCCACTTTGAGTTGGTTTTTACACATGTTATGGTTTGAGCACTATTTGTTATGTGCTTTGTACTCTCATTCCCTGGGCTACCTCCACGTTCGTAAGGCTGGAATGTCGGAACGAGGAGTGTATCCTTACTGCTTAATTGCATGTATTAGTGGGCATATGACGACGTTGTTGGGAGAGAACGTTTTGCGTTGATCGACCCGACCGTCAAATGTTGTATACTTGCGAGGGGGGGTCATTGCATGTTGATGTGGTCGTTATACACCAAAAATAAACCTAAGTCTACTAACTAAGAAGATAGCGGAAGTAGGGTCGATCTCCACAGGGAGGAAACTAATTAACTGTAATCTAAATCTATCAGTAACAATCTGGGGGTTTTGAAATGGTTTATACTAAACTAAAAAAGATTAAAGGAAGAGAAAATAAAGGAAGAAATAAATATGAAATAACTCAGATAAAGAGAAATATGCTAGGATTCGGTCTACTGCAGTATCGGCATCTATGGGTCAACTAAGTCAGTCAATCTATCAATGAGAAGGGCAATGGTTTTCTCCTCTCGGTCTCAAACCACCCTAGGGATTTTCCTAATTAACTCTCGTCCTCTTAGGAGTCACCTATCAATTCTAAGCAAGCCTTCCCTTCCAATCTCTCGATCCAGGTCGGGGTTAACTACCTAGCCTAGTCTCCTGCGTATACTCATTCGACTAAACCTCAATTAAATTGCAAAGATCGATTCTCATATTCAAGACTAACTAAACTAATCTATCCTAACATGCCTTTACTACAGTTTCCCTCATCCCAACATACAAGAGAATTAGCTACTCATGCTACTAACTATGCTAACAAAGACGATTGAACATATGATATTAAACATAATGAAATCGTAATTAATAAGCATGAACAATAACAAAGCAGTAATTAAAGAGAGTAAACATTAATTAAGACTAAGGTAAAGGTAAGAATAAAAGAGAGAAATCGTTTACAATCTTAGCAATCCGGCGTAAAGAACAAATCCTCCGTCGAATAAACCCGAATGAAAACTAATAGTTAAAGTTCAGAAAACTAATGGCAGATTAGTGTCTGCTAATTACTGAATAATAAGTGCCCCCCTATAATGACGTAAATAAGAGTCATATATAGTGTCTAACACGACTCTTAACCTAATTAACCTAATGGACTTAAAGCCCGTAATAGAATCTACTCGATCGAGGGAAATAACCACTCGATCGAGGCTTTTATTCATGGAAATCGGTCGATCGAGCACTTGATCTACTCGATCGACCAATTGGTAAGCGGCTTCTACTCGATCGAGCAAAGGAGGTAGCTCGATCGAGCACTTCTGGCTTCAACTCACCTCGATCGAATGGCAAGCTCCTCGATCGAGGTCTTCTGGCATAGTATGTGGTGTGAGTCATGACTTGGCCTTGATTATGAATGGTTTCACGCTTCCCAAGGCAAGAGCTCCTGTCCCGATTCTTCCATTCTCCTAAATGCATGCAAAGTGGACTGCTTTGACTCGGTTTCTGCTACTACACAGCTTGTACCTACAAAATGGTAATGAAAGTACAAAGTAGCCAAATAGGGGCATATGGCGATATAATATCACCTAAATGACATAGAAATGCGTGCATAAATGGACTAGAAAGTCTATATAAAATACACGCATCAAACTTCCCCAAACCAAACCTTTGCTTGTCCTCAAGCAACCTAAATGCAGCTATATGGAACAAAATAAACCTAGGGGAATGGAGCAAGTCTCAGAGCTAGCAACAAGTCAATATTAAACAGTTCAATGCACTCGATCAATCGCTACAAAGCTTAATACGAAAGTGAAAGAATTTATACAATCTTGATAATAAATTAGACTTCCGACCTTGCAAGACTCAACCAAATTCGGACTCTCACGGGTCACTCTTCTCTCAACAAGCAAATGGTAAGTAAATATGTATAAGAAAGAGAGAAAAAAATATAGTCACTCACCTAGACTACGACCGACACAACATGCATTGCTAACTAACATGAAAGATGATTCAAGCACCGTACACACGCATAACCACCGTTCAAGGACAATCACGTGCCGAACATTTGCAAAATTATGGATATGTGAGGCTAATTGGTAAGAAGGGGCAAAACAATTATTGGAAATGTGAGGGTAAAAAACCAAGCTAGCTTCTAACAAAACCGCAATAGAACTCGTTCCATCTTCCAACCATTACAAATTAAGCTCGATGCCTTAACCAATATAGGCATAAATGACACAAATCCCATATAACACCTCGACAAGATAATGATACGCAAAGGAGGTGTAGAAAACAATAACTTCAGCCAATTATTTTTCATCATATTTTTTCATCTTCCTTTCTTTTCTTTTCTTTTTCTTTCTTGGCTGACTGAATAAACCTCTCGATCGAGCTAAATGAATCACTCGATCGAGGCAACTAAACACAAAATCTGCTCGATCGAGCCAAATAAAGTACTCGATCGAGACACTGTTCAACACTTCACTTCTTTTTCTCGCAAATACCCACTCCAATCAATGAACCGAGCCAAAAACTGACACAATGATACAATATACCTCGACTACTAAACTAGCTCGGCAAAGGTAGGCTCAGTTTAGGATGTAGTTAAGGGCAACAGGCAGATATGGCTTTATGTGGAGTTAATGGGGCAAAATGAGGAAAAGGGAGATGCAAATATTCTCAAAACACGTAATACCGACCACAAACCCAATGCGTGCAGGCAATAAGAAATCAAAATTCATATACAAGCAAATGACACGAGATGTGGGGAGTAACTACTCTCATTCCTAGATGAACTTGTCATGGATGTCACCAGTTATAGGCTCTAAAACCTCAGAATATATAAGTAGTTTGCCAAAAAGTTGAGTCAAGTCTAATAATCAAATTTAAATTCCAAGACAAAATTCAATAGTTCACTATTCGATTTCACTAAGCAAATCAAGAAAGGTGCAGAGAATAGTAGAAAAAAAACTTGTAGAGCAATTTCATCATAAACAAGACTCCAATCCGACTCAACTATATTGAAAAATAAACGTGATATTTTTTATTTTTTCAAATTTTTCTAATTAACACGAATTGTAAACGTGAATGCAATACAAATGCAAATGCAAACGCAAAAGGATGTAAAACACTTCCCCAAACCAAAACAGACAATGTCCTCATTGGCTAAAGCACAAGAACATAAAAGGGAAAGGGAAAAACAACCTAATACATGTTCCTAAAGAATGAAATATATATATGAAGAATGGAAAACAAAAGGAACAGAAACAACTCACAAAACAAAGGCTTCCCCAAACCAGCATCAAACTGTGGGTCGATCGAGTAGAATTTCTACTCGATCGAGCGACTTTTCCAGGTAAAACAGCTCGATCGAGTGGCTTGCTTTACTCGATCGAGCACTTCATAATTGCACAGCCCACGACTTTGAACAGTTGATTTCCGCTTCCGTTCCTGCAAAACAATGCCAACCAAATACCAGAAAATACCAAAAATTGTTCAATAGGAAATATAAATTGTCTATCTAAACTACGGATTATCACGTGATAGTCTAATTGTCTAATTGAAAACGCGATAAATTGTTTTTACAAGTTGCACGGGGTTGCAAACCCGGCTACCAACCAAATAGTTTCATGAGAAGGCCACCGTGTGGCCTTTGACTTGAGGAAGTACCCTCAGCTGCGGTAAGTTCCGTCTTCTTCCTCCACACGTACGTTGGTTTCTAGGAGTCTAGCTCCAACTCGGAATCACTTGCGTACATGCGAGCTCCTTTGTCCTTCTTGGACTTCTTCTTCTTGACGTCGTCACGCGAACCTGGCTTTCCCTTTTCCAGCTCCAATGCTACTGATTTACTACCCTTAATGGAACACACAACAGCATATTCCTCCAATTCGCTCCCGTGCTGGGGCGGAGGTGTTACGGTAGCAATGGGGATATCACAGATAGGAGCTATAGGTTCAATAGGAACCGAAGCTTTGTCATGCGTGAATAAATCAGGTGTGATATCGGATAAAGGAAGTGCGTAGCATGGTGACACAAGCATAGGACCCTTATTAACATGAGACTGCGTGAACACTAAATTCTCCCCCCCTATTTGAAAAGTCAGAGTCTGTAATCCCACATCAATGACCGCTTGCGCAGTATGCAAGAACGGTCTTCCCAAAATGATGGGAGTGTGAGAATCCTCAGGTATATCCAAAACTATGAAATCGACCGGGATAAAGAATTTTCCTATTTGCACAGGAACATCCTCTATGATGCCTAAGGGCCGAGACAAGGTCCTATCTGCCATCTGTACTGTCATGTTTGTACACTGAAGCTTGGTAAAGCCTAACCGTTTGGCTAAAGACAAAGGTAAGACACTAACACAAGCTCCTAGGTCACATAACGCGTTGTCTATGAGATAGGTTCCTATATGACACGGTATAGAAAAACTACCTGGGTCAGACATCTTAGGGGGGCATTTGTTCTGGAGGAACGCAGAGCATTCCTCAGTCAACGCTACAGTCTCTATAGTGTCTACGGACCTCTTACGCAAAAGATTTTCTCGCATAAATTTTAAGTAAGAGGGTACCTTTAATAGGAGGTCTGCAAAAGGAACGTTCACCTTGAGATCGCGTACAATGTCAGCGAACCGAGTAAACTCCTTCTCGACCTTAGCTTTCTTCAATCGACCAGGAAACGGAACTGGAATGTCAGGATTACCACGTTGCATATCCTTGACAATTGCATTGTTGATCATCCGCTTGCTTAAACCCTTCGAACGAGCTTCTCGCTCATGCAAACCCATCGATCGAGTATCAATATCACTCGATCAAAGATTATCCGAGCTTAAATTGCTCGATCGATCAGCTTCCTCGGTTACATTATTCGATCGAATAACCGTTCTCTCTCGATCGAACACTTGTCCATCAGAATCACTCGATCGAGCATTAGCAACCTCTCGATCGAGTAACTCGCTTTCCAATTCACTTGATCGACTAACACTTATCTCTCGATCGAGTAGATTCTCCTTCATTCCATTCGATCGACTAGCAATCACCTCTCGATCGACTATATTATCAGCGACAGTCTTCGCAACATCGGTATGCGCACCAGAAATATCAGCAACTGTACCAGGACTGTCATAAGCGAGACCGCGTCTCAGAGTAATCATATTCAGCGTCTCCTTGTTTTTGTCAGTTTGAGACGGTAACTGCCCGGGTTGCCTAGTCGATCTAACTCCTGCCAATTGAGCAATCTGCGACTCCAAAAGCTTAATAGTAGCATTCGTTGCTTGATCAGTTCTGCTCATTTGGATAGCTAAAGCTTGGATCATAGACTTTAACTCCCCGATTTCTGCAATTCCTACCGATGAGGAACTAGCTTGCTGTGAAGACGGGATGTTCTGAAATCCTTGCTTGTGCGGCGGTTGATACGTCGGCTGTGGTGATGGAGGTGTAGGATTTAAGACGTTCTGACTTGTCCATCTCAAATTGGGATGGATATCCCCTTGATTGTAGTGCCCACCTCCTTGACGGTATTGTTGAAAGGAAAAGACTTGTTCCCTTTCAGCGAGACAGTCTATAGCCGTGTGACCAGTTTCGCCACACCTCTTGCAAGTAATCATATCATCCTGCTGCAACAAATGAACTGTTTGCTGGTTATCTTCAGCTTTCTTCTCCCATTTATCAAGTCTGGCATTTAATTTATCGAATTTTGCATCCAGACCTTCAGAATCGATACTAGCTATCGTCCGTGTACCATTCCTCGGATTAGCATATTCAGCACAATGGGTTGCCATCTCCTCTATCAGTTTCCAACCCTTATCATCATCTATTTCCTTCTGGAACCTCCCGTTTGACGCGGCATCTAGAATGGCTCGATGATCGTCATATAACCCGGTGTAAAACTGGTTACACAGAAACCACTGCTCGAACCCATGGTGAGGAACAGACGTCACTAGCGTCTTGAATCGATCCCAGGACTCATAGAGATTTTCATGAGTCGTTTGCTTGAAATTGGTAATCTGACCCCTCAAAGCATTCGTCCTCTGCGGTGGAAAATACTTCTTATAGAAAGCCAGAGCGAGTGTGGTCCAATCGGTAATACCCAATTCTTCTCGATTCAAGTTCTTCAACCAGTCTTTGGCGTTATCAGTTAGGGAAAAAGGAAACAAGAACTCCTTGATCTTGTCAGCTGTCACCCCTTTGGAAACCGGAATAGAAGAACAGTAGTCAGCAAAGGTCTCCATATGCTTCCTCGGATCCTCCCCAGCTACACCCCTATACTTGTCCTGCTGGACAAGCTTGATATAAGACGGACGAAGATCGAAAGTAGTTCCATCTTCGTCCGTTGTAAGTTTGAATCCTTGAGGTATACATGCTGCTGTAGGCTCAGAATGGCTAGCAATATTGGGCATCTTTGCTGGAATGGTGGTCTCAACAGTTAAATCTTCCTCGAAAATGAAACTGTCAAAGACGGATTCAGAAGTACTCAAGTCTTCCTCCTGAATAGTCTTATCTAACCCTCTCTTCCTGCGTAGGAAGGTTCTTTCAGGCTCTGGATCAGCTTCCACTAATTCAAGCCTTTGGGACCTGCTCATACACAACTATAAAGAGAAAGATAAGAATAGTCTTAAGAAATTAGAAATTCCTTAAGCCAAGACAGAAATAAATAAACAGAAAATTAAATTGCCTCCCCGGCAACGGCGCCAAAATTTGATGTGGTCGTTATACACCAAAAATAAACCTAAGTCTACTAACTAAGAAGATAGCGGAAGTAGGGTCGATCTCCACAGGGAGGAAACTAATTAACTGTAATCTAAATCTATCAGTAACAATCTGGGGGTTTTGAAATGGTTTATACTAAACTAAAAAAGATTAAAGGAAGAGAAAATAAAGGAAGAAATAAATATGAAATAACTCAGATAAAGAGAAATATGCTAGGATTCGGTCTACTGCAGTATCGGCATCTATGGGTCAACTAAGTCAGTCAATCTATCAATGAGAAGGGCAATGGTTTTCTCCTCTCGGTCTCTAACCACCCTAGGGATTTTCCTAATTAACTCTCGTCCTCTTAGGAGTCACCTATCAATTCTAAGCAAGCCTTCCATTCCAATCTCTCGATCCAGGTCGGGGTTAACTACCTAGCCTAGTCTCCTGCGTATACTCATTCGACTAAACCTCAATTAAATTGCAAAGATCGATTCTCATATTCAAGACTAACTAAACTAATCTATCCTAACATGCCTTTACTACAGTTTCCCTCATCCCAACATACAAGAGAATTAGCTACTCATGCTACTAACTATGCTAACAAAGACGATTGAACATATGATATTAAACATAATGAAATCATAATTAATAAGCATGAACAATAACAAAGCAGTAATTAAAGAGAGTAAACAGTAATTAAGACTAAGGTAAAGGTAAGAATAAAAGAGAGAAATCGTTTACAATCTTAGCAATCCGGCGTAAAGAACAAATCCTCCGTCGAATAAACCCGAATGAAAACTAATAGTTAAAGTTCAGAAAACTAATGGCAGATTAGTGTCTGCTAATTACTGAATAATAAGTGCCCCCCTATAATGACGTAAATAAGAGTCATATATAGTGTCTAACACGACTCTTAACCTAATTAACCTAATGGACTTAAAGCCCGTAATAGAATCTACTCGATCGAGGGAAATAACCACTCGATCGAGGCTTTTATTCATGGAAATCGGTCGATCGAGCACTTGATCTACTCGATCGACCAATTGGTAAGCGGCTTCTACTCGATCGAGCAAAGGAGGTAGCTCGATCGAGCACTTCTGGCTTCAACTCACCTCGATCGAATGGCAAGCTCCTCGATCGAGGTCTTCTGGCATAGTATGTGGTGTGAGTCATGACGTTGGGCTTTGATGATGAACGGTTTCACGCTTCCCCATGCAAGAGCTCCCGTCTCGTTCCTTCCATTCTCCTAAATGCATGCAAAATGGACTGCTTTGACTCGGTTTCTGCTACTATACAGCTTGTACCTACAAAATGGTAATGAAAGTACAAAGTAGCCAAATAGGGGCATATGGCGATATAATATCACCTAAATGACATAGAAATGCGTGCATAAATGGACTAGAAAGTCTATATAAAATACACGCATCACAAGTAGTGTACCGCTTGTTATGATGCTTGTGCTCTTTTACGCCTCTTTCGTGAAGGTTTACCGAATTTGGGGTACTCAGCTTCTTTGTATGACCGAGTTTTGGATGCGAAATGTCATCGCATGTCGAATCGGAAAATGTTTATTTCGAGAGTCTGGCCAGGTTTAGACTAGGACCGTATTATGATCGTCGTCCTACCGGGAGGAAATTAGTCTACATATACGAAATGTTGAGTCGTGTATGCGTTCAGGGAAATGTTATCCCGTGGATGCGATTTTAATCATTCTTGCCATGTACACGGTGCTAGTGCGTGTCATTTACCGTGAGAGATGTTGTCAACGTATTCGTGTGTTTGGATGGATGATTACATGATTGATTATTTGTGATCGTTGGATGACTTGGCATGGTTTGTTTGTTGAGTATAAATCTTATCAAACTTATGCCGCTAACGATGAGATGCAAGCCCTAGTGAGTGTATGGTTGTCTAAGAGTGTCTTCCCCGAGTCTATCTATAATATGATGGTTACGGTTTTGTACTCCATGTACCGATATCTTTATATATATATATATAATTGCCTATTTATCCTTCTCGTATTTCACATGTATGTTTATATATGCATGCTTCTACTTATGTACTTCCGTTTAAGTTCGTTATTTGTGATATCGCTGGGAGAACCCGGAGTTACTCCCCACTGACTGTGGCGTTCATGTTTTTCATGGATGAACAGGTTGCCTGCTTGGATGTATTTTGCTTGTTGTATTTTGGGTTCGGGTGTGAGCTAGCGGGCGTTGGCCTGGATGATTCACCTCTAGACGTTTTTTAGCTAGTTGCAAATAACTTTGATATTTGATAACATTTTGAGAGACTTCGTCTCTTTGTAGTATATTCCATTTTAGTTGTATCTACTTGACATTCCTCGTATTTTTATCTTGGCATGTAAAAAGTTTTAAAAACACCGTATTTTCCGCTATATTAATCACATGCTTGTTATGTTTTATTTCCGCATTCGCAAGGGTTGTCACAGTCGGTATCAGAGTTTTTAACGCTTCCGACGCACACACACGTGAACTCTAAACATAAACTACTTGACCTTGAAATAATAAATGACAGATGGGTAGAAGTTAAGGACTTTACTTGGTAGTCTATTTGTTTATGTTAGGTGTTAGGATTAACTTGTTTTGTTTTGTTACTTATGAAGATGGTTAGACCTCGACTAGTAGAAAACGTTATGCTAGAAGCTCTTACGCAAACCAACAAGATCGTCTAACGCTCACGCCGAGCAAGTACTGTTGGAGTAGGTGTCCTCCACAATAGTGCGCCACATAGTAAATCTTATTATGGAATATAATTGGGTTAATTATTGATTACATATATGATTAGTCAGTTGATTAACGTAAATCAATAACGGTTGGCTAACTAGAGTTTGACGTTATTGTCGTTTGACGGCGGTGATCAACTGATCCCTTTCGGTCACACCTAAAGGATGAAATCAATGAAAGTCCATAGACCTTAATTAGACTCCTCTAATTAATTACCAAATTACTTTTTAATTTAGTTTATAATGATCTATGTAACATGCATGCAAATATAAAGACATTTATATAAAAGAAGAAATTTCCTCACATTGATATGGAAATTATATGGGCACAACAAGAACTCCTTCGTGTTGTTCTTGAGCTATAAATATGGATGAACACATGAAATCTCCAAACTAGAAGACCTCCTTCAAGTTGCACCAAGATTAACCCAAATAATCTACCCTTATTATTAACTAGATAATAAGATAGATATAATACTACTAATATTTTGACTATATTACTACACTAGTAATACTTAGTAAATATTAGTATATGAGAGTTTTTAGTGAGAAGAAGAGTTTTTAGAGAGAAGTTAAACAAATTGAACAAAAATCAAGTTATGAAAAATGAACAACCAATGTTCATTGTCTAGCCACTTTGGCCGGATGTTTTAAGTCCCTAAAAGGACTCTTATTTTTGTTTTATTTGTTCACATGCATTTGAGTGGAGTGTTGTAGTATATATGATGATTATTCTTACTTGTAATGTCACTTTCATAAGTACCTAAATAGTAAAAACAAGAACTAAAATCATCACCTTTGAACTACAACCAAAACCGGTCCATTATGGCCTAGTTTGGTCCATTTTGATTTTTGATATTTGTCTCACAAATACTTATTGATCATATGGTTAATTATCTTGTATAATTAAGTGTTAATTTGATCATATAACAATTATATGACTCAATTAAATAAATAATAGGTACTTAACATTTTAAGTAATATTTTACCATTATATCAATATATAATGGGTCCCACAATGCTTAGTTAATTTTTTTTACAACTCCTTGTAAATATAATTAACTAATTACCTCTATCACAAAACCTCAACTAATTTAGTAATTTAACGATTAATTACTAAGTTAAATCTTATTTAATCGTATTAAAATAAGATATAAATTTATTAGTCAATTATCGCATAATTTGAAAAATAAACTTAATCGAATTTGAGTTCTTAACTCAATTTCTAACAATCAACTCTCGTACATATCGAATATATGTAATGTACTAATTAACTGTATCGCATACAAATAATTAGTTACTATTTGGATTTCATCCTTTAGGTGTGACCGAAAGGGATCAGTTGATCACCGCCGTCAAACGACAATAACGTCAAACTCTAGTTAGCCAACCGTTATTGATTTACGTTAATCAACTGACTAATCATATATATATAGTCAATAATTATCCCAATTATATTCCATAATAAGATTTATTATGTGGCGCACTATTGTGGAGGACACCTACTCCAACAATCGCCCACTTGTCTGACACAAGTGTGCGTCACCGATTCTCTTGTCTCTTTATCACATCTCCCACTCAACGCAAGGTGTCTTCCAGGTCGCACTTGCGATTGACAATATCTAGAGTGGTTTTCTCGATAGGGAGAGTAACTGTTTGACCGGAAAATCTACCATAGATCTCTTTCCGAGCGTGGCCACGCATTTAAAGTAACTACTCCTCGAGTGGCCTAAAGATGTTTTTACCCAACGTGGGTGGACAATTCCTGTTGATCCATCTACTCTGTATGATGCAGATCACCATGATCCAGAAGATGTCCATTGGCCTCCTTTTACGGCACGACCTAGAACATCAACCAAAACCAATCGGAAACTGCACCGACTCAGATAGACGGTCGCCAGTCAAAAGAATCAACTTATAGGAATAAGATAGAAGACCCTGCCACGACCAGGCATCAAATAATTGATTTAAGGGTCTCTACAATGTCACTGTCCGACAGAGTGTCATACAGTCTGTCTATGTAAACGACCAGTCATCTCCATGACCCCATGGTGCTGAACCCACCATCGATCGACTTACAATCTAGTCATTTCGAGACGTCACCTCATTGAGTGACTAGGGACAAAATACTAAGTTCGTCCTGTTCACTTGAATTGGGTTCAACCTTTCTTTCAACCAATTCGGATAAACAAAGTATTAAAATTTAGTCAAACTAAATAATGGAGTTTTTAATGAAACTCTAACAATGAATGCGATTATCAAATATTTGGAAAAATTGATACGCTATCAATAATTTCATATCTTATAATCTTTAGCAATTCAGGTACAATTTCAATCCCCATTGAACTGACATGACTATCATGTTCAGCCTGCAAAATGCATGGCTAATGGATTAGCAATACTTGCATCTCTCCCATCGTTCTGATTGCTATTTCTTTTTGTCTACGTAATCTCATATTACATAAAACTTTCTGAGTACGTGTCTAGGTTTGAATCTAGACTTAGGACTCTTGGCCTAAAGGTAGCTCCCACTGTTTTACCAGTATAATGGGATAGGATATACAGCTATATGAACTATTTCTAGTCCCTCCAATACTGTCGAATCCAAGCTACTTTCATATGCATCATCATATGACGCAATGTACTCCATTTCCGTTGTTAAATCCGCAATGATAAACTGCCTGGAACACTTCCAGCGGATACATGACATTTCTATTTGAAAATGTCACTCCTACTTGGAACCTTTCCAATAGTATTTTCTGCTTGGAATTCTTCCAACAGATAAATCTTCTATAAAACACAGCCAGCTCGTGATTTCAAATCACTTTGATCAGTTTGGAAACTGAAGTCTGTGTAACCCTTACACGCAACTCATTTTAAACTCCAAACACATGGAACATATCTTTTAGTCCTTCGCAAGTACTAAGGATGTTCTTTATGCCTATTAAGTGACTCTCACTTGGATTTGATTGCAAATGATTCGTCATACTCAAAGCATACGAAATGTCGGATTGAGTATACATCACAGCGTATATAATTGACCCCGCAGCGGAAGCAAAAGGAATCAATTATGATGTGTTCAACTTCCTTGAACTAGTCAAAGATCTTATCAATATAAGAATTTTGACTCAATGCTAATATCCTTTTAGATTTATCTCCATAAATCCATATATCTAAAAGATGTATTCTACTTCTCCAAAATCTTCCATCATCTAAAATGATCAATATGTCTCCACATATAAGACTGATGAAAACCATATTACTCCCACTAAACTTCATGTATAAACATAAGTCCTCGAGATATCGAGAAATATTTTATGACATGATTGACACACTAATTCCAACTCTTTAGTGCTTACTTAAGACATCCTCTTAAGCTTGCAATTTAACTTAGGATAGTTAGGGTCTACGAACCCACAGGTGAGTATAAAATATACTACCTCTTCTAGAATCGCATTCGAGAAGGTGGTTCTTGAGGTCCAATTGACATCATACTATTATGATATGCTGTAATCGCTAAGTATATTCGAATGGATCAAAGAATTAAGGTTGGTGCAAATCTCTTTGCCTACCAAGTTATCTTTGAAAACATTTTAATGTTCATCCATGCAAATTTCGATCTTAAAAATCAATTTACATTGAAGAGGTCGTACTTCTTCAAGTAAAATTTACCAGGTCACATACCTGACCATCATGCATGGAGTCCATTACGAATCGTATGACTTTAAGCCATATCAAGAAGTTGGGACTAAAAACAGTCTATTATAAGTTGCATTTTAGAATTCATCACTATAAAGGAGCGATAAAATTCCACCTGACTTCCTTGGTTCCGAAGAAACAACTACTGAACAAGCAATGAGGAAAACTTTTTTCGGACCATATGCTCAGTTTGTGGCTCATGAAACATTTTCTCCCACTCTGTCTTATCAAGAAATAATCGTATTTTTTATTGAAAGACAGCATCACGAGTCACAAACGCTTTGTTCTCGTGGTCAATGTGGGATTATTGAGCACTTGTTTCATTCAAATAACATATAAATTCGGTACGCTACCTACCCATATCGTATATGGAATGAAATCAGACTGTTTTAAATGTGTTTTAATATGGTGGGAAAGGAAATAGCAGACAAAAATATTAAGATCCCAAGGTTTAGTCAAATGGCTCATTTTGACTTGATAAAGACAAAACCATATCGTATAAGGTTCTGTTTCTCTATTCAACAACACCTTATCTAATAATGTGTTTTTAGAGAAGTTAACTTGTGAAATCATTTCACAATACTTTTGGTGAAAATTAAAGTCAATACTTAGATATTTATGGTTACGATTTAGTCGTAAGTCCTTGATCTAATGCTCTAGTGGTTAACTAATTCTCATTGAAGCTCTTTGAACTTTTCAAAGATTTCTCTTAGCACCTCATTAAGTAGAATCAAACATAATATCTACTTAAATCGTCGGTAAATCAAGTGAAGTAATAATTACCATCTCTGGTTGTGTTTGTTATTGACCACACATAATTCAAGGTAATAGGGCCATACCTCCACTATGTTCTATTTCCTTTTAAATACAAAGG
>JAIUZE010046993.1:0-14880 GCA_022085475.1 Heliosperma pusillum | reverse complement strand
TACCCGATCGGGTACACACTTACCTGATCGGGTAAGTCGTCTTCTGGAAACTCTTGACTAACGCTTCATCTTCCTTCGCTTTGACTTGACTTACAACATCCCCCTTGACTTATACAATCGGGTTTGTTGCTTGGATATGATGTAAAGCGATGAATTCTCCCGTCTAATTGATTGGCCTTCTGACAACTACGAAACCGTCTTTGCTTCTTCTCTCTCTTAAGTTAGTGAACCTTCTTGAAATGCCTTACACATGGTCAAGCTTTCTTCTTTGAATCGTCGGGTTCTAGGCAAATGATCGGGAATTTAGAAAAAGGGCGTAGAAACGTCACTTTCCCTACAAAACAAGTTAGAACACAGGAATTCGCCTAGAAGACGATATTAGCTCATAAAATGGCTTAACAAAGCACAAATGACATACAAAACCGAGCTAAACTGGGCGTTAAAATCATACAAATATTCACTTATCAAATAAGAACGATCATAACATGGCGGTCTTCTTAATCCCTTCTATAAGTCTCTTAAGCGATGTGTAGCGGACCTATGTATGGAGATTAGAAGAAGAAACAATGCATATATATACAATTTAAGATATAAACAAGCTAATTTTTAGGAATTTTCAAACTTTTTTTCGTTTTTTTTTGGATTTTTGAATGATTTTAAATACAAAATAAAACATGTTTTTGGGATTTTTTCAAATTATCAAAATATTTCCCCATCCCCCAAACAGGAACATACATTTTCCCTAATGTATGAAATGGGCTTATTGAAAGTAAAGAAAGACATGTTTTTGGATTTTTAAATGGTTTACTAAAAGGAAAAGAACATGTGTTTGTGTTTTTTTTTAAAATATTTTGAAAAATAAAAACTTGTTTTTGGTTTTTTTGATTTTTGAGAAGCATTCACAATATAAACAATATACTTCCTCCATTCAACTCCACTCTACCAAAAAAAAATTTCACATTTGCCGAGACGTGTTTTACACGGTAAATATCGTTAGCTACGTGTTTGCAAAAATTATAAAATTTAGATATTAATAATGTGCATAAATGCAATGGCCCTCATGGGGGTACCTACCACGGGAAAGTCTAAAAATGGCACCTAAAAGTGCAACTACGTGATGCATGAGAATTATCTAAATGCAATGAATGTTGTTTGTCAATTTGGATTTTCCATGAAGGAGCAAAATATTGGTGTCCGATGGGATGGACACCCGCCTCCAATGTTACCGAGGCAACCAAAACAACAATAAAAATTTACATGTTAAAGGAGCAATTCATATCAATCAAAGAGAGGAGATAAGGAAACACGCACTAGAGGGGAGGGGGTAGATGCTAAATAAGCCACCTAGACACCACTCCAACTCTTCCTATTATCAAACAAAAACGCCAATCCTCCTCAAAAGGTCTCCATCTCATCCTAATTCTCATCCCCACCACCACCACCACCCTCTTCCCGATCCCCGCGGTCACCCCCGGTCTCCATGCCGTCTACCCCTCCCTGGTTTCCATGGTTGGGGAACAACACATCACGTTGTGCCCAGCTTGGCAAAAAATCGTTCGGGTCAATGTACCCTTGGTTAGCCAGCAAGTAGTAGTTAGGGTAGGCGGCATAATAATTGTTCACCCGGTCTTCATGCATGTTCAAATGCATGTTTTGCATGAGACCGTTCAGGTAGTCACTTTGGTGGGAGATGGTAGGGTCGGGGTGAACATACCCCTGGTACTCAAAGGGGTAGGGAAGAATATTCACAAAACTGGGTGGGGGATATGGTGCTTACAGATGTGGTAAGAGAAAAGGGGGAACATGCAATGTTACTTGAGGTGCACTATGAATCGGTGTAGGACTGGGTCGGGGTCGAGGCTGCTGGGGAGACTCACCCTCCTCCCTAGTGCCACTAGAAGAGGCTCTACCACCTGCCATCGTCACCGATAGCAGGTAGCTAGGTCGCCTATCTACGTTGTCGCCCCTAGGTGTGAAAGGCGGGAGTCTATTGTAACACCCCGTAAATTTGGACCGTTATTATATTTTAAAAATAATATTTTAAATCAACTTTAATTTAATATTAATTTAATTGAAATAATAATAATTCGACAAAATATAATTTTATTTTATTTTGAAGTAATATAATTATTTTTGATAGTTTGGAAATGTTTAAAAGTAACTTAAACTATATTTAAACCTTTTTCTTTAATAAAAGAGTATTTCAAAGAAAAGTCGTAAAAATGGGATTTTCCATTTCTTACGGTCGTTGGGTAAATGAGTTAGGATATTAGGCATAGGAGTACTTAATTTTCTAGTAAACTCGTGTTTAAAAACTTTAGCGTTGTCGGAAATCGCGTTTGACGAATAATTCGAATTCCCGTCAAATCGAACCAAAATCGAGTAAAAAAAATAGACCCAATACCCATGATCCTTATGGCAACCAGCCAGCCTTCCCCTCTCCCTTAGGTTTCATTTTCATTTTCATTTTTTCGTTCTATCAACATCAAAAATCAAAATAAAAACTTACAATCGTAATTTCAGCATAACTTCTTCGTTTCTAGTCCGATTTTCGCAAAATTTATATATTCGGAATCCTCTCTTCAAGATCTACATCCTAGTATGTTTTAATTCCAGTTTCCCTAATTTCGATTTAAGCTTATTTTTGGGTATAATTTCGGTTTATGTGATAATTGTTGTGTTTTTGTTGTTTAAATAGGTGAAGATCATGAAGACGACTTAGGAGACTCATATATAGTAGAGGACGAAGGGTAGTCGCGGTTTTTAGGGTTTTCTCAAGGGTTACTTTCGTTTTTCTAGCTTAAGGTAACTATTCCGAGTTACTCGACGATATAATGTTACATTTGTTATGTGTTGGATGTTATGTGAGTAGTAATTTGTTAGGTTTTATTCATATGAATTATTGTTGTTACGTTTATTAGTTTTATGGTTATTTCATATGTTTGTAGTGTTGAATTGAATTGATAATGGTTGTGTGTTGTTGGAATGGTTTTGTATCATTGTTGAGACGGGTTTTTGATGGAAAAGGAAGGAGATAGTAGGGCTGCCCAAAACAGCCCCAAAACAGGCCGTGTGTGGGGCGTGTTGGTGGCGTGTTTGCGGCGTGTTTGTGGCGTGTTTGTGGCATGTGTGTGGCCGGGTTTGGCTGTTGTTCGGGTTGTGTGTTTGAGCCTTTGGTTGATGCTTTGTGTTTGTCATTTGTACAATTGAACATGTTGATATTTTGGTGTATTAGTAATTTTTATTATTATGAGAAATTGTTGGAAATGGGTTAGCTTATAAGTTGGAATAATTTTTCCTTATGTTGGTAATTTTCACATGAATTGTATTATGTTGAATTGTGTGATTTGAGTCAAAATGAGTCAAGACTCTGAGCTGGGCCAATATGACCGAATGAGTTTGGTCAAATTAGGTTTAAACCGGTTAGCCCTGATTTGACCAATGACCCGTCGCGGGACTTGG
The DNA here is from genome assembly GCA_022085475.1 of Heliosperma pusillum. Taxonomy (NCBI): domain Eukaryota; kingdom Viridiplantae; phylum Streptophyta; class Magnoliopsida; order Caryophyllales; family Caryophyllaceae; genus Heliosperma; species Heliosperma pusillum. The sequence goes on along the minus strand of JAIUZE010046993.1, from coordinate 11,418 downwards.
GTCGGGGATTTGTCTTTGGGGTAAGTTTGGATGACTATGGTTGATATTGAATGTTATATTTTAATGCCTGGCCATGTTGGTTTGGAATGTTGGATTGTCATTTGATTATATTTGTATGTAGTCGTCCATATGCTAGCTTGTGATCATTTGTATTTACAAGTTTGGACTTTTTTCCCTTTTTATTGTTAAGTTGGCTAAAGTATTCACTTGGGACGAGGTCTTAAGTGAGTATTTTCAGTCATTTTCATAGATAGGTCATTATAGTCTTTGACGAGTGTATGTTCACGGCTTAATAGCCTTTGTGTTCCCGGCTTGGTGGGTTTATATCCAAGCTGGGGCATGACTATTCTGCCTATTTTGTGAGTGGATGGTCAGCTTAAGTACTAGCCAACCCTTTGGTGGACTCCTTAGGGTACTCATGTGGTTTTATCATGAGTCTTGGGGGCGGTGGTTTTATCCGCATTTCTCTAGGTCTGCGCAGTCTAGGATTAGGGTTGAGTTGTATCTTGGCCATGTTTTAAATGTAACCTCTGAGCTAAAATACTAGCTTCCCTACCTCGTGGTATAGACTCGAGTTCCAAAGTGACTATTGACTGTACTAGGAACTTATGCCTGTCTCTAGATATATTGCCCTTTCTTGTTTGATGATTCTATGAAACATAGAAGGTGAGATGCAAGCCGGCTATGGTTGATAAAGTTTGGATTTCCGTATGATATGTGACTCACATGATAGTATAGCTTGAGTTGGTCTAGTATTCAAATACTAGGACTATATGTTATTTATATTGAATTTCACATGAAAAGCTTGATGGTTTAGCCTTTAAATTGGCTATGTATTATATTTTCTCATATTTATATGCTTTCATGTTATATTAACATGACATTTCGTGGCTGGGAGAACTCGGAGTTACTCCCCACTGACTGTGGCTTTCGTGTTTGTATAAAATGCGATTGACAGGTAGGTGATGCTTATATGGGGTACACAGACGAGCTAGCGAGCAAAGTAACCTTGGAACCTAGATTGGTTCCCATTTTGTAGTGACACGTATGTCACACTTTTAGGGACATATGTCTCCCTCTGTACATTTGTTTTGTATCATTTTGTTGTCCGCTATTTATAGCGATGGTTATGTAAATAAGTTTGTTTAGACCTTGCATGTTTTGACACCTTCTATTAGGATCTCTTTATAACAGGTTCAGGTTTTAAAAATTACAGGTTTTTACTCAAATGAACCTATTACAAACATATCCATGCAGTTTTTATTTAGAAAGTACGTGTTTAATTTTTCCGCGATTTTTGAGGGTGTCACAGTTGGTATCAGAGCTTATTTGCTCCCAACGCACGTTTGTGCACCCTACTATACATAACTTGACCTTGAAATAATAAACTTGAGAGATGGGTAGGATGGGTAGATTTAGGACTTTATGTTGTAGTCTCTTTGTGATTGCTATTTGTTAAGTAAGTCTTTGTTAAGTAAGCCAATGTCTTCTTTTGTAAGATGGCTCCTCCAAGAAAAGATGTAGATAATGCAATCCTACAAGCTCTTACTCAGATTCTTCAGAATCAACAAAACCAACCTGTTCCTGCTCCTCTTCCTACTCCGCCTCCAGAAGGTGCCCCTGGCACTTATACTTAGGTGGCAAATCAATTAACTCGAAACAACACCAAGACGTATGGTGGTGAAGTAGATCCAGTGGCACTCACTGAATGGTTCCGTGAATTGGAGAAGAGTTTTGCCTTGTATGAAGTTCGTGAAGGTGACAAGGTGAAATTGGCTTCTCATTTCCTTGTGAAAGAAGCGGTTAGATGGTGGTCTATGACTGGTCCTACTTCTATTCTTGAACCTGGCTTTGGTTGGGATCGCTTTAAGGATCTAGTTGAAACTAGATTCTATCCAAAAGAGCTGAAACAACAAAGACTTAAAGAGTTCATGGAATTGAAGCAAGGAGATCTTTCTGTTCAAGCCTTTACCGATAAATTCAATGAACTTTCTCACTATGCCACTAGACTTGTCAAAAATGAAGATGAAAAAGTTTTCTTTTATCGTGAAAAGCTTACTCCAAAGCTTAAGAGTATGATTCGTAGAGATTCTACATCCTTTGTCTCGATCTACGATGATGCCTTATGGGCCGAGAGCTCTCTTAAAGCTATTGATGAAGAGGCTCGTGCTTCTAGTACATCTCTTGGCAAGAGGCCATTCTATCCTACTCCTAGGCCTTACGTTGTTCCTTCTAGGCCTTATGTTGCTTCTTCCATTCCCTCTTATCCTAATAAGAGAAGGTTTATTCCGAGTGGTCAAGCAAATCAAGGTGCTCGTATTCTCCGTGTTAATAGTCCTTGCTTAGTGTTTAGAAACCGTAGTTAGAATTTAGTTATAGCTAGTGGAGTTATTACCCTTATTATAAAAATTTTAAACTAAAGGTGTTGAAAATATTTTAATGTTTTTCACTGGTTTTAACTTCAATGGGTGTTAAAGCTTGTTATTGGAGACGTCCGATAATTAGTTTGCTCATTCGTTGGTGTAAAAGTATATTTTTATGTCCTTAAATTGGAATATTGATGTTCTTGAGTGATCGACAAGAGTATCTCCGTTCCATTGAAAGGACACTTATATTTTCATACGTTCATATCTTGAGAATTTTATTTATTTGATTTTAAAAGATAGACTTATATATATACAATGATTCTTTCTTCTAAGTTTCGGGGACGAAACTTTTTAAAAGGAGGGATGTATGTAACACCCCGTAAATTTGGACCGTTATTATATTTTAAAAATAATATTTTAAATCAACTTTAATTTAATATTAATTTAATTGAAATAATAATAATTCGACAAAATATAATTTTATTTTATTTTGAAGTAATATAATTAGTTTTGATAGTTTGGAAATGTTTAAAAGTAATTTAAACTATATTTAAACCTTTTTCTTTAATAAAAGAGTATTTCAAAGAAAAGTCGTAAAAATGGGATTTTCCATTTCTTACGGTCGTTGGGTAAATGAGTTAGGATATTAGGCATAGGAGTACTTAGAATTCTAGTAAACTTGTGTTTAAAAACTTTAGCGTTGTCGGAAATCGCGTTTGACGAATAATTCGAATTCCCGTCAAATCGAACCAAAACCGAGTAAAAAAAAATAGACCCAATACCCATGATCCTTATGGCAACCAGCCAGCCTTCCCCTCTCCCTTAGGTTTCATTTTCATTTTCATTTTTTCGTTCTATCAACATCAAAAATCAAAAAAAAAAAACTTACAATCGTAATTTCAGCATAACTTCTTCGTTTCTAGTCCGATTTTCGCAAAATTTATATATTCGGAATCCTCTCTTCAAGATCTACATCCTAGTATGTTTTAATTCTAGTTTCCCTAATTTCGATTTAAGCTTATTTTTGGGTATAATTTAGGTTTATGTGATAATTGTTGTGTTTTTGTTGTTTTAAATAGGTGAAGATCATGAAGACGACTTAGGAGACTCATATATAGTAGAGGACGAAGGGTAGTCGCGGTTTTTAGGGTTTTCTCAAGGGTTACATTCGTTTTTCTAGCTTAAGGTAACTATTCCGAGTTACTCGACGATATAATGTCACAGTTGTTATGTGTTGGATGTTATGTGAGTAGTAATTTGTTAGGTTTTATTCATATGAATTATTGTTGTTAAGTTTATTAGTGTTATGGTTATTTCATATGTTTGTAGTGTTGAATTGAATTGATAATGGTTGTGTGTTGTTGGAATGGTTTTGTATCATTGTTGAGACGGGTTTTGGATGGAAAAGGAAGGAGATAGTAGGGCTGCTCAAAACAGCCCCAAAACAGGCCGTGTGTGGGGCGTGTTTGTGACGTGTTTGCGGCGTGTTTGTGGCGTGTTTGTGGCATGTGTGTGGCCGGGTTTGGCTGTTGTTCGGGTTGTGTGTTTGAGCCTTTGGGTGATGCTTTGAGTTTGTCCATTGTATATTTGCACAAGTTGACATTTTGGCGTTTTAGTAATTTTTATTGTTATGAGAAATTGTTGGAAATGGGTTAGTTTATATGTTGGAATAATTTTCCTTTTGTTGATAATTTTCACATGAAATGTAGTATATGGAATTATGTGTATTGAGTCAAAATGAGTCAAGACTCTGAGCTGGGCCAATATGACCGAATGAGTTTGGTCAAATTAGGTTTAAACCGGTCAGCCCTGATTTGACCAATGACCCGTCGCGGGGCTTGGGTCGGGGATTTGTCTTTGGGGTAAGTTTGGATGACTATGGTTGATATTGAATGTTATATTTTAATGCCTTGGCCATGTTGGTTTGGAATGTTGGATTGTCATTTGATTATATTTGTATGTAGTCGTCCATATGCTAGCTTGTGATCATTTGTATTTACAAGTTTGGACTTTTTGCCCTTTTTATTGTTAAGTTGGCTAAAGTATTCACATGGGACGAGGTCTTAAGTGAGTATTTTCAGTCATTGTCATAGATAGGTCATTATAGTCTTTGACGAGTGTATGTTCACGGCTTACTAGCCTTTGTGTTCCCGGCTTGGTGGGTTTATATCCAAGCTGGGGCATGACTTTTCTGCCTATTTTGTGAGTGGATGGTCAGCTTAAGTACTAGCCAACCCTTTGGTGGACTCCTTAGGGTACTCATGTGGTTTTATCATGAGTCTGGGGTGCGGTGGTTTTATCCGCATTTCTCTAGGTCTGCGCAGTCTAGGATTAGGGTTGAGTTGTATCTTGGCCATGTTTTAAATGTAACCTCTGAGCTAAAATATTAGCTTCCCTACCTCGTGGTATAGACTCGAGTTACAAAGTGACTATTGACTGTACTAGGAACTTATGCCTGTCTCTAGATATATTGCCCTTTCTTGTTTGATAATTCTATGAAACATAGAAGGTGAGATGCAAGCCGGCTATGGTTGATAGAGTTTGGATTCCCGTATGATATGTGACTCACATGATAGTGTAGCTTGAGTTGGTCTAGTATTCACATGCTAGGACTATATGTTGTTTATATTGAATGTTTTACATGAAAAGCTTGATGGTTTAGCCTTTATATGGGCTATGTATTATATTTGCTCATATTTATATGCTTCCATGTTATATTAACTTGACATTTCGTGGCTGGGAGGACTCAGAGTTACTCCCCGCTGACTGTGGCTTTCGTGTTTGTATAAAATGCGATTGACAGGTAGGTGATGCTTATATGGGGTACACGGACGAGCTAGCGAGCAAAGTAACCTTGGAACCTAGATTGGTTCCCATTTTGTAGTGACACGTATGTCACACTTTTAGGGACATATGTCTCCCTCTGTACATTTGTTTTGTATCATTTTGTTCTCCGCTATTTATAGCGATGGTTATGTAAATAAGTTTGTTTAGACCTTGCATGTTTTGACACCTTCTATTAGGATATCTTTATAACAGGTTCAGGTTTTAAAAATTACAGGTTTTTACTCAAATGAACCTATTAAAAACATATCCATGCAGTTTTTATTTAGAAAGTACGTGTTTAATTTTTCCGCGATTTTTGAGGGTGTCACACTATGACAAGGTAGGTAAAAGAGGGTGGCATCCTTGATTACCCAAAGATATCCCTTAGCCCGGTCAATCTTAATCCAATTTGAGTGGATTAGGGAAGTCTCGTCGAGAAGTGTCCCCCCGGGTAAAGCCTCGTACGCCTCATCACTATTAAAGTCGGGGTCAAAGTGCTTAGCCAAAAACGTTACCAAACCCCCTATGACCACCGTCTGCTTACGGGCCACGGTGGTCTTTCCCAACTTCCTCCACCTCCTAAAAATCCTCTATATATTAAAACACAAACATATAAAGCCCCTACATTAACCCACGTCATCCCAACAATTTTTTTTTCCTTCTTCAATACATACATGAGAATAAAAGTAGTGGTGGACCCCACTTTTTTTCTTCCATTACTTTCCTTTACAATTTAGACTTTAGAGTTTTTCATATGTATATTTATTTATTTTTACTATTTTTTTGGCTATATTTTTTATTTTAGCCTCTTCATATATTTCATTTGTCTTAATTATATAACTCATTTGGAGTAAATAAAAGACATGGTCAAATAAACCCGAACTCGAAAAACCGATTGAAAATATTTGGGGACAATTTATAAAACGCCAACAAAAAATTAAGCGTCGTTGACATTTTTCCTATTTTCTCAATGTTACCCTTGACTTTATAAATCTTATTCCCTCCGCCTAAGTCATTTTTTAAAACTTTATCTTAGATATTGTAATAAAATATACACAAATAATTGAAACGACGGAAATACTTTCAATTCTTTATCAATATTTTATACTATTTTTAATGAAAATCACAATAGATTTAACAAAAAAAATGATGAGATTACAAATTAATAACAAAAAAATTGAATTCAACAAATAATTAAAAGGACTAATGGTAATGATTTTTTTAACAAAGTAATCAATCAACGAAGATAATTCAAACATCTATATTAAAATTTACTATAAAAAATTCTAAAATTTGAACCAGGCATGGAAAATCGTCTAATACCACTATACCAGACTGGGACGTAAACATTTCATGCCTGAACATTGGTCAAGATGCGGGAGATCTCACTTTTTTTATTTTTTGTAAAATGTATTTGAATTTGTTTGAACTATCATCATTAATACATGAATTTGTTTAGTGGTCGTGAAATTATATGGAGTATAATTTGGTAGGAGCTTATAATTTAGTCTTAGACAAATAAAGGTTTTGGATTGATAGGCTACTTGAAAAGGGGTTGGTTTTGACTAAAATCATTTTACACTAAATTAGTGTTAGAAAATCAATTAAAGACAAATATCCCACTTTTCAAAACTTGGGTAGTATACAAATAAACTTTGAAGAGACGATATCTCACTAAGTTATTAAGACACCATTTTGTCATACCACTTGATATAATTTTCGTATCATTTCTATTATTGATTGTGACTCACAATGTCTCTTTTGTGTGACACATGTTTTCATATCAGTTGTAATTATTTTATCATATATTGAAATATATTTGGGTAATTTCATAAATTCCACCCAATTATATCATGTATGTCTCGTTAATAATATATTTACTATTTTTCATAAAAACATCCCCGTGTAATTTTGCACGGGGTTAAAGCTAGTTTCATGCATTAGGGGAAAGGTGAAGGTTTCCCTCGACCCTTGCACATTTAAGTGCGATTCTAAGAGGGTGAGGTCAAACTAAGTCAGGTTGTTTGGCTCTTGCCGACAGAGGAAGGTGCCCGACACTATCCTATGCCAAAAACGGGGCACGGGGTGGTGAATAAGAAGAGCCGAATTCCGCCGGAAATCAGTCAATACCCTCCCGGTCAGGGCCTCCCAAAGTGGGCCCAAGTTATATCCCTTTGGCTCCTCAGAATCCCTTCTAGAAGAGAATTCTAACCCCAAAATAGCAGCAAAATCATCCATTGGGATGACATGCGAAGTGTTGGCAAGACGGAAACTAAAACAAGGTCTATTTTTAGCAGTCACGCAACTATTTAAACTATTCAAAAATTCAAGCGTGAGACTCCGGTAAGAGAGCTCATGCATAGAAAATAAATTAGACATACATGTAGCCGCGAAAAAAGTCTGCATCTGTTCCGTCAAGCCTAAACCACGTATGACATCGTGGCATAGAAAGACGGTAGGCTCCATTTCCAACCCTTGAATCCCTGCAAAGGCTTGTCTATGAGCGTCCGTCTCAAAGACGACTTCCGGAAAATTCGGAAGTTGCTCGATTTCCAAGTCGTTGTCCGGGTTTGGGTTGTTGGAACCGCTTCCCCTCCTCCTCTTTTGTGTCCTTGATGCTGCTGCTTTGCCTCTCCCTTTTCCCACCATTGTTGTTCAAAAAACGCAAGCTTTTCAAAAAGAAAAATTGCTAAAAAAAGTTCCTAAAAACGATTACAAACACTTGCAAAACCTTCAATTAACCCCAAAACTACTTTCTAATGAAGTAGAAAGCTTGAAAACTAGCCCAAAAAAAAGATCCCCAAATTCGGATTTTTGGAACCCTCGGTTTGAATATTGATTTTTTTGAGTTTTTTTGTTGTTTATAAGGTGAAAGAATGGCTCTTTTTGTGTTAATAATTGAAGAAGAAGAGTTTTTGTAGCAATTTGGGGAAGATTCGAGGGGATTTGATGAAGTTTTGAGGGAGATTTGTGTTTTTTAGTGAGATAAAAGTGTTTGTGTGGTGGGTGAAGAAGATGGAGTGAAAGGATAAGAAGGTGAAGAAAAGAAATAGGATGCACGGTTTTAAGAGTTTCACGACCGTGAAACGATCTTCACGACCGTGAAATAACTGGCAGAGCAAGGTTAAGGTTTCAACAATACTTCACGATCGTGAAGTGACTTTCACGACCGTGAGATGTCTTTCACGGTCATGAAGTGCTTTTCTCGTGATTTCACTTCCCTTGCTTCACTTTTCACGGGCGTGAAGCTCATTTCACGACCGTGACTCGGCTATATTCGATCCTTTGAACCAAAATTTTTCACCCTTGCTCGAATTCTCGCTTCTTCATTAGCATTCTGCGATGTTCCCTTCATTTCATCTTACAAAACAATCACACACCACATTAAATCTCTCCCTCACAGTCTCATTGACAAAAATTGCACCAAGAAGTTACAAAATTAACTAAGTAATGGGAAATTGATTTAATTAATGATTCAATTTGCCAAACAAAAATTCGACCTTATTATCGTCAATTTAACCAATTTCCATGCAAACTAATATCTACCAAGCATTAGTAAATGAGTTAGAAATATATACAAATTTGTGATTCTTGGGGGACTTCACAAAACCCGTTCTTGTTCAAGAATTAATGAAGGGTAGTCGGCTTGAGGTACAAAGCCTCGACTACCCCGATGAGAGAACCTTCCTTGTAGAGCTTGATTCATTACCCATTCACTTTGAATCTTTGGCCATCTTTGCTTGCCAACTCGAAGTCCCCATATCTCCCTACCTCGGTGATCAAGAATGGTCCCGACCACCGGGATTTGAGCTTCCCAGGAAATAGCTTGTACCTCGAGTTAAAAAGAAGAACCTTGTCTCCACATTGGAGATCCCTTTTGAGGATATGCTTGTCGTGAATGAGTTTGGTCTTCTCCTTGTAAGATTGGGCATTTTCATAAGATTTGAGGCGGAACTCCTCAAGCTCTTGTAATTGGATTAATCTTTTGTCACCGCTCAGTTTTGCATCAAGATTTAGTTCTTTGATCGCCCAATATGCCTTGTATTCTAGCTCTATGGGCAAATGGCAAGACTTGCCATACACCAACTTATAAGGCGACATTCCAATAAAAGTTTTGAATGCCGTCCTATATGCCCATAGTGTGTCGTCGAGCTTTGAACTCCAATCTTTACGGTGATTTGAGACCACTTTTTCAAGGATAGATTTGATTTCTTTGTTGGATATTTCGACTTGCCCACTTGTTTGGGGATGATACCCCAAACCGGTACGGTGATGAACACCGTATTTAAGGAGTAGTGAGTCAAGTCGTTTTTCATGAAAGTGCTTGCCTCCATCACTTATTAAAGCTCTTGGTACTCCAAACCGGGGGAAGATTATCTTCTTTAGGAAATTGATGACAACCTTGGCATCGTTGGTAGGGGAAGCCACCGCCTCAACCCATTTGGACACGTAGTCTACGACCACTAGAATGTACCTATTCCCTTTTGAAGAAATAAAGGGGCCTTGATAGTCTATGCCCCACACATCAAACACCTCCACTCCAAGAATCCCCCTTTGAGGCATCTCATTTCTCCAAGAGATGTTGCCGGTGCGTTGACAAGAATCGCAACATTGGACAAAGTGCTTAACATCTTGAAACATAGAGGGCCAAAAGAACCCGGATTGAAGTATTTTTGCAACGTTCTTGCTTGCCCCATGGTGCCCTCCATAAGAAGAGGAGTGGCATCCTTTCATGATATCTTCAAACTCCCATTGAGGAACACATTTCCTATACATCCCATCACCGCACTCCTTGAACAACAAAGGGTCATCCCAAAAATATCTCTTAGCTTCAAAAAAAAACCTCTTCTTTTGATTGTGGTTGATGCCCGGTGGAAGAACACCACCCACAATATAATTGGCGAAGTCCGCAAACCAAGGTGCTTGATTTTGGATGGTTTCATTAATGGCAAAGAGAATATCATCCGGGAATGAATCATTGATAGCCATGTCATCTTTACTTCCATTGTAGCATAGCCGGGACAAGTGGTCCGCCACCGCATTTTCCGCACCCTTCTTATCTCTTATCTCCAAATCGAATTCTTGTAAGAGAAGGATCCTTCTAATGAGGCGGGGCTTAGCTTCTTTCTTGGCGAGCAAATATTTAAGTGCGGCATGATCCGTATAAACAATGACCTTGGAGCCAATCAAATATGAACGGAACTTGCCAAGAGCATAAACAATAGAAAGAAGCTCTTTTTCCGTTGTTGCTGAAAGTCCATAGACCTTAATTAGACTCCTCTAATTATTTACTAAATTACTTATTAATTTAGTTTATAATGATCTATGTAACATGCATGCAAATATAAAGACATTTATATAAGAGAAGAAATTTCCTCACATTGATATGGAAAATATAAGGGCACAACAAGAACTCCATCTTGTTGTTCTTGAGCTATAAATATGGATGTACACAAACAATCTCCAAAGTAGAAGATCTCCTCTAAGTTGCACCAAGATTAACCCAAATAATCTACTCTTATTATTAACTAGATAATAAGATAGATATTATGCTACTAATATTATGACTATATTACTACACTAGTAATACTTAGTAAATATTGGTATTTGAGAGTTTTTAGTGAGAGGAAGAATTTTAGAAAGAAGTATGACAATTGCACAAAATGAAGTGATAAATGATGAACAACAATTGTTCATTATAAAGCCAAATTGGCCGGATGACATAGTCCAAAATGGACTATTATTTTATTCAATTTGATCACATGCATTAGAGTGGAGTGTTGTAGTATATATGATGATTATTTCTACTTGTTATGTCACTTTCAATAAGTAACTAAAGAGTAAAAACAAGAACAAAAATCATCACCCTTCTAACTACAATCCAACCGGCCATTTTGGCCTAGTTAGGTCCATTTTGCTTTTTGATATTTGTCTCACAAATACTTATTGATCATATGGTTAATTATCTTGTATAATTAAGTGTTAATTTGATCATATAACAATTATAGGACTCAATTAAATAAATAATATGTACTTAACATTTTAAGTAATATTTTACCATTATATCAATATATAATGGGTCCCACAATGCATGGTTAATTTATTTTACAACTCCTTGTAAATATAATTAACTAATTACCTCTATCTCAAAACCTCAACTAATTTAGTAATTTAACGATTAATTACTAAGTTAAATCTTATTTAAGCGTATTAAAATAAGATATAA
>JAIUZE010046991.1:0-16127 GCA_022085475.1 Heliosperma pusillum | reverse complement strand
TTTGCAACAGGAGTATGTGACCAAGCCAAGACACGAGCCATGACACGAGCTCAAGACAAGACACAAACTCAAGACAAGACACAAACTCAAGACAAGACTCAACATCAAAACAACAACATCCATTCAGACAACACCATGACCAGCTATGACAATGTTCTATTCAGTCCAAGCCACAACCACTTCAAGCCTGCTAAGACAACACTACTATAACCAGAACAAAGCCTAGCCATCCACTTCCCAAGACTAAGCCACAACAAAGCTCAGCCAACAGCCCAACAAACCCAACACAACAAAAACAGCCCTCAGCCAAAAACAGCCTATCACAGCCTTTCTAAACAAGGTCCATGGGGCCCCACACAATCAAACAAGCCTAACCAACCCTCAAACCTATGTCTTGGGAAGGTCCTCTACAACTTTCCCCAGGACTTCCCCCCCCAGAAACAACCACACAAAAAGTTAGCTTAGGGACAACTACAAACTGTCCAGGAATTCAGCCTTTTGCAGTAGTTTAAATGTCACTATCAAACTTCCCTATTTTGAACAAACAAGCTCGAGGATCTTTTAGCAGACCCTTTGGCATTCATCCAACTTCAGTTGAGCTCAAGATTCAAGCCTGGAAGTCCACTCCTCCACCAGTTTCAACCTAAACAACCCCATTAAGGCAGATTGTCTCATTAGACTGCTTTTCTACTTTATTGCTTTAATTCTGAACAATGTAGCTGTTATTTCTGTTTCTTTTGCAAGCCAAGTGTGGCCCTAGGATGTATTGAACGAGTAGGATGTAATCTCCTTGCCTATATAAGGCCATTTCCTAATGAATGAAAGACAGATTTGAAGTAAAATATAAAACTGAAACCTTGTTTCTGTTGCATCTCTTGGTTGTGTGCTTGAGACAACTTCCTTTGCTGTGTGCTTGGAAGTGAGCTTGGGTCCTTAGCTGTGTGCTGGGATCAAGGTTCAACCCTCAACCATTGGCTTTGTGCTTTGGTTACGGTCCTATCCTTGTTCTTTAACAATCAATTCAAACAGAAACAGAGTACTTGCAAGTGTCTTAATCTTAGCTCAATTTGTCATTGTTTAGTTGTCTTTTCTGAATAGTTTCAGTGCAAATTGGTTATCAGAGCTTTGGTTTGTGAGTTCATCTACCTAACTACATTAAAAACACAAAATACAACCATGAGTGAAGCGAGAATCACAGGTATTGAAAACACAGTTCAAGATCTTGTCAGAACTGTAATGGAGGTCTCTAGATCTGTCAATGAACTCCTTGAGGGCCAACAGAACAATGATACAAGGGGAGGCAGAGGGCGAGGAAGAGGAGCACCTTTCCCACAAGGTGGAGTAAGGAGGAGACAACCTGTAGATCAGTTTGAAATGTCAGATTCATATGGCTCAGATCACAATCTTCTCAGACACCAAGACAAAGATATCAAGGTAGAGATTCCTGACTTTCTAGGTAGCTTGAACCCTGATGATTTCTTAGATTGGCTAAGGTCTGTAGAAAGAGTCTTTGAGTTTAAAGGATACACTGATAGAAAGGATTTTAAGGTTGCTATCATGAAACTAAAAGGCTATGCCTCACTTTGGTATGAAAACATGAAAACCTTGAGGGTTAGGGAAGGGAAAGAACCTGTAAAGTCATGGCTCAAACTGAAAAAGAAAATGAGAGCGAAGTTTGTCTCTAGGGACTACACTCAAGACATGTTCATTAAGCTTACTCACCTAAAGCAAGACCAAAGACCTTTAGAGTCTTACCTAAGAGACTTTGAACAACTCACTTTGCAATGTGAGGTTGTTGAGAAATCTGAACAAAAGATAGCAAGGTTCTTAGAGGGGTTGGATGAAAGGATAGATAGCAAAGTCAGGCTACAAAACATATACTCCTTTGAGGAAGCTGTCAACTTGTCTTTAAGGGTAGAAAAATTGGGAAAAGGAAAGGCCAGTGCTTCTAAGACACCTTCCAGAACCCCCACCGTCAAACCTTTTGTAGGAGTTAAGATAGGAGAACCTGTGGTTCCTGTTAAGACTCCTTTCAACCTTGATAAAGGCAAGGCTGTTGAGGCAGGCCAAAGGAAGACTACCCCTCTCAAGAAGTGCTTTCAATGTCAAGGGTATGGACATTTTGCTAGAGAATGTCCATCTAAAAGGGCTCTGCGTACCCTAGAAGTAATCCATTGGGGAGATGATGAAGTGTTGGTCTGTGATGAAGAGATGGAAGAGCCTGAGGTAGAGGCTAGTGAGGAGTTGATAGAGCCTGATGCAGGGTTAAGTTTGGTAACATGGCGGGTAATGCATACTCAACCACAACCTTTGGAAGAGGACCAAAGACACCAGATCTTTAGGACCAGATGTACCATCAAGGGTAGAGTATGTAACCTCATTATTGATGGGGGAAGCTGCACTAATGTGGCCTCCAAAACACTGATAGACAAGCTAGCTCTACCCACCAAAGACCACCCCCTACCTTACAAACTCAGATGGCTAAACAAAGGGGCTGAACTCAAGGTGGATAAACAATGTGTTATACCTTTCTCAATTGGTAAAGGGTATGTGGATGAGAGTCTTTGTGATGTTCTACCTATGGATGCATGTCACCTTCTGCTTGGGAGACCATGGGAGTTTGATAGAGATGCCAGACACCATGGGAGAGACAACACCTACACCTTCAAGTATGGGAAGAAGAAGATCACCCTAGCACCTTTACCACCTGCTTTAAAGATCAACCCAAACCCCATGAGTGAGGCTTCCAAAGAAGTCATGTTGATAAGTGAATCAGAAATAGCACAAGAGCTAAGTGAGCTACAACCTGTATACATATTGCTAGTCAAGGAGACTGGGCTGAGTATCATTGATATCCCTGAAGAGGTCAAATCTATCCTAGAAAGTTATGGTGATGTCTTCCCTACTGAGCTTCCTAGTGGACTGCCACCACTAAGAGGGATAGAGCACCACATTGATCTAGTGCCTGGAGCTATCTTACCCAACAAGCCAGCCTACAGGAGTGACCCTAAGGCTACACAAGAGCGCCAACTTCAAGTAGGTGAACTACTCAACAAGGGCTATGTCAGAGAGTCCCTCAGTCCTTGTGCTGTACCAGCCTTGCTTGTGCCAAAAAAGGATGGGACTTGGCGTATGTGTATTGATAGTAGGGCCATCAACAACATTACCATCAAGTATAGGTTTCCCATACCTAGACTTAATGATATTCTGGATGAGCTAAGGGGGGCTCAAGTGTTCACTAAGATTGATCTAAGGCAGGGCTACCACCAAGTGAGGATAAGAGCAGGGGATGAATGGAAGACAGCTTTCAAGACTAAACATGGGCTCTATGAATGGCTGGTGATGCCTTTTGGGTTGTCTAATGCCCCTAGCACCTTCATGAGGTTGATGACAGAGGTCCTAAGGCCTTACTTAGGCAAGTGTGTAGTGGTTTACTTTGATGATATTCTTATTTACAGTTCAACTAAGGGAGGACATTTGCAACATCTGAAGTTGTTGTTTGAGGTCCTAAGAGAAAACAAGTTGTATGGCAAGCTAGAGAAGTGCACCTTCATGCAGCCTGAGGTTTACTTCCTTGGGTTCATCATATCTAAGAAAGGGGTAGCAGTTGATCCTGAGAAAGTGCAAGCAATCAAGGAATGGCCCATTCCCCAAACTGTTACTGATGTAAGAAGTTTCCATGGGTTGGCATCTTTCTATAGGAGGTTCATACAAGGGTTTAGTTCAATCATGGCCCCTATTACTGAGTGCATGAAGAAGGGAGAGTTCAAGTGCAATGAGAAGGCTGAAAGGTCCTTCAATCTGATCAAAGAGCTATTGTGCAAGTCTCCAATATTGGTTCTACCAGACTTTAACAAACTCTTTGAGGTAGAGTGTGATGCCAGTGGTCTTGGCATAGGAGCTGTGCTTACTCAAGAAAAGAAACCTGTGGCATACTTTAGTGAGAAGCTAACTGGGGCCAAGCTTAACTATTCCACATATGACAAGGAATTCTATGCCATTGTGAGGGCATTGAATCATTGGGGACACTACTTGAAGCCTAAGCCTTTTGTGCTTCATTCTGATCATGAGGCTCTCAAATACATCAATGGACAGCACAAACTCAACCCCAGGCATGCCAAATGGGTTGTGCTTCATTCTGATCATGAGGCTCTCAAATACATCAATGGACAGCACAAACTCAACCCCAGGCATGCCAAATGGGTAGAGTTCTTGCAATCCTACTCATTCTCCAGCAAGTATATAGAAGGTAAGAACAATGTTGTAGCTGATGCATTGTCTAGAAGGTCTGTAATGTTGACCTTCATGGAGCAAAGGGTGTTGGGGTTTGAATTTATGAAAGAGCTCTATCAAGAAGATCCAGTCTTCAAGCCTGAATGGGAGGTATATCAAGAAGGGCAAGTCAAGAAAGGGAGCAAATACACAGCTCAGGAAGGATACTTATTCTATGGGAACAAACTGTGTGTGCCTAAGGGACCTTATAGGGGACTACTGGTCAAAGAGGTTCACTCCAATGGCCTTGCTGGTCACTTTGGGGTACAGAAGACCTATGACATCTTACACGACCAGTTCTATTGGCCTAAGATGCTCAGTGATGTGCAAGATGCCCTCAAGAGATGCAGATCTTGTCAACTAGCCAAGGCACACTTTCAAGCAGGCCCTTACACACCACTTCCAGTACCCAACAAGCCATGGGAAGACCTCAGTATGGACTTTACTGTAGCCTTACCTAGAACTCAAAGGGGAAAAGATTCAATCATGGTGGTTGTAGATAGATTCAGCAAGATGGCACATTTCATTGCTTGTAAGAAGACTGAGGATGCATTGGGGGTGGCTGAACTATACTTTAGGGAAGTTGTCAAGTTACATGGGGTCCCTAGAAGCATTGTCTCAGATAGAGACACAAAGTTCATGAGCCATTTCTGGACAACCTTGTGGAAGCTGTTGAAGACCAGGTTATTGTTTAGTACTTCTCACCATCCCCAAACTGATGGGCAGACAGAAGTCACTAACAGAACACTAGGGAAGATCTTAAGGAGCATTGTTTCTAAGTCATTAAAAGATTGGGACCTCAAGCTAACACAAGCTGAATTTGCCTTCAACAGAGCTCCCTCCAGCAGCACAGGTAAAAGTCCTTTTGAAACAGTTTATGGCACTAATCCTCTCATGCCTACAGACCTAGCACCAGTCAAAGGAAACAAGGCAAGCTATGATGCAAAGAAAAGAGTTGAGCAAATGATACAGATGCATGAGCAAGTCAAGAAGCAGATTGAAAGGTCCAATGAGTTGTACAAAGCTAGGTCCAAGGGGCCTAAGAAAGCAAGGGAATTCAAGGCAGGGGATCTTGTATGGTTGCATTTAAGAAAAGAGAGATTTCCAGACAAGAGGAGAAATAAGCTCATGCCAAGAGCTGATGGACCATTTGAGAGATTGGAGAAGATAGGCACCAATGCTTACAAGGTGGATCTACCAGGAAGCTATGGTGTACATGGTACTTTCAATGTTGGAGACCTGAGTCCTTACCATGGTGAATCAGATGATGAAGGTGAGGAAGATTTGAGGGCAAATCCTTTTCAAGAAAAGGAGGTTGCAACGGGAGTATGTGACCACGCCAAGACACGAGCCATGACACGAGCTCAAGACAAGACACAAACTCAAGACAAGACTCAACATCAAAACAACAACCTACATTCAGACAACACCATGACCAGCTATGACAATGTTCTATTCAGTCCAAGCCACAACCACTTCAAGCCTGCTAAGACAACACCACCACAACCAGCACAAAGCCTAGCCATCCACTTCCCAAGACTAGGCCACAACAAAGCTCAGCCAACAGCCCAACAAACCCAACACAACAAAAACAGCCCCCAGCCAAAAACAGCCTATCACTGCTTTTCTAAACAAGGTCCATGGGGCCCCACACAATCAAACAAGCCTAACCACCCCTCAAACCTATGTCTTGGGAAGGTCCTCTACAACTTTCCCCAGGACTTCCCCCCCCAGAAACAAACACACAAAAAGTTAGCTTAGGGACAACTACAAACTGTCCAGGAATTCAGCCTTTTTGCAGTAGTTTAAATGTCACTTTCAAACTTTCCTATTTTGAACAAACAAGCTCGAGGATCTTTTAGCAGACCCTTTGGCCTTCATCCAACTTCAGTTGAGCTCAAGATTCAAGCCTGGAAGTCCACTCCTCCACCAGTTTCAACCTAAACAACCCCATTAAGGCAGATTGTCTCATTAGACTGCTTTTCTACTTTATTGCTTTAATTATGAACAATGTAGCTGTTATTTCTGTTTCTTTTGCAAGCCAATTGTGGCCCTAGGATGTATTGAACGAGTAGGATGTAATCTCCTTGCCTATATAAGGCCATTTCCTAATGAATGAAAGACAGATTTGAAGTAAAACATAAAACTGAAACCTTGTTTCTGTTGCAGCTCTTGGCTGTGTGCTTGAGACAACTTCCTTTGCTTTGTGCTTGGAAGTGAGCTTGGGTCCTTAGCTGTGTGCTGGGATCAAGGTTCAACCCTCAACCATTGGCTTTGTGCTTTGGTTAAGGTCCTATCCTTGTTCTTTAACAATCAATTCAAACAGAAACAGAGTACTTGCAAGAGTCTTAATCTTAGCTCAGTTTGTCATTGTTTAGCTGTCTTTTCTGAATAGTTTCAGTGCAGTATATGGGGTCAAATGGGCATCATTTGGGTCATGAGGAGACGTGGCTATGCAAAGGGAATAGTGCGATAGGAATTGTCCACCCCTTGTCAGGGTTGTTTTTAAAATCTCAAGGCCACTCGAAGAGGACTAAGCTGAAAATGCGTGGCCATGCTCGGAAGGTATCTATGGTAGATAATTCCGGTCAGACAATTGCTCTCCAGATCGAGGAAACCACTCTCGATATGATCAAATGCAAGTACGACCTGCAAGACACCTTGCATTGAGTGGGAGATCGTAATAGGACAAGATAATTGGTGACGCACACTTGTCTCGGACAAGTGGGAAATTGTTGGAGTAAGTGTCCTCAACAATAGTGCGATCACATGATTAAATCTCAATAATAAGAATACAAAGGGATGATGAACATTATAGTCAACTGGTCAACATAAATCGGTAACGATTGGCTCAATTGAGTTTGACGTTAATGTCGTATGACGGTGGTGATCAGTTGATCCTTTGAGGTCACAACTAAAGGACAATCCCCTAATCATGTACATTAATTAATTGTATAATGATACAGATTAATTAAACCCTTAAATTGAACCAAGTCTAAATTGTATGTGAAAAATGTATCTTATTGTAATATGATTAAATAAGATTCATTTTAGTAATTTAATTTTTATATTACTAAGAATGCATTATGTTTATGAAACATTTGAGATAAGCAAAATTGGTTGATTATAATTACAAATTGTTGTAGATTATATTAACCAAATATGAGATGACCCATTTTATTTACATGTAATTATAAAATGTGACTTAAAATGTTAAGTCTAATTTATTTGTTATGAAATTGCATTTAAATTAGTTAAATGTACATTTATAAGCAAAGATTAAATGTTACATGTCACATGTCACATATATATGTGACAAATGACAAATTACAAAATAAAATAGACACCCATTTTATCATGTATAAACTGGTTTTGAGAAGGTAGGGTAGTGTTTAGGTGTTGATTATTGTTTTAATTAAAGAATTAAGCATAATTATTACCCACCTAAACCTAGAACCTACTCTATTACCTTGTTAAGATAAAAATCATAAGCATGCTCACCTACACAAGGTGTGGCCGGTCCCCATGCTTGAATAAGAGGACTAGTTTTCCTCTTATTCTTTACCACTTGATCATATATTTTGTAGTACACTTATCTCTCTAAAATATTCACTTCTCACACTAAAAGAAAAGCTTAAGAAACTTCAAACTACTTTGGTTCATCAATCACTAATAAAATTTACTAAGAGTAGTAATAGTGTTTATTAGTCATATTGTTAAGGGTTACTACATAATATACTAGTGTAGTATTTTGTAGGATTTAAAGGGGTTGTCTTGGGTGCATCTAAAAGAAGTGTTCTTATACTAAGAACCTGCAGATCATCCTCATATTTTAAGCTCAAGAACGAGATTAGGAAGGTGTTCTAATTTTGTGCCCAAAATCGTTTATATTCAATGTAATGAACAATTTTTTCTTCCTTCTTTGTATTTTGGTCTTAATAGTTTAAGAGCAAACTATTCATTAGATGATATTAGAAATGTCTAATATTGAGTTTAAGAAACTTACATCTTGCACCTTCAAACTGACACAGGCTCAAGAAACTTGGCTTACTGCCTTGTCTCTACTTTTGACCCATACAAGGGATGTTTGTTGGATGGAAATCTTCCTATTTTAGAGGAAGTCATTCATGCTTGTATGGGAATACTAATGGGACCACTTGTAGTTGATGAAGCACCAATCGGGGATAAGTCTCCTTAGTTTTTATCTCTTTTGGAGGACTTCAAAAGTCAATATGAATGTGATCTAATTGACGTTAAAGTCATCCTTAGGAAACTTTCTACACAATTTGATGGTGATGACAATTTCAAAAGAAACTTTATTGTATACATCTTCTCAAGTTTCTTAGGTGGTGTAAAAGGTAACAAGGCAAGTCTACGAATCCTTAAAAGCCTATCTGACACATCTTTGATTTCGGAGTATAATTAGTGTAATTTCATAAAAAAGAAACTACCTGAGCAAGTTTTGTTGTGGCAAAAGGAGGAGTTTTCTGAAGAAAAAACAGTCAACGAGAATTAGTTTAGTGGGCCTATTATGGTCTTGGTTTTTATCTATTTAGATAGGTGTGTTTTTATGAATCGTACAGTAAGTAGACAATATCCCACATTGTCTACTTGGATAAAAAAAGCTATATCAAAGAGAATAAAGGATAAGTTAAAATCAAAAAGTTCTTTCGGTCATGGTTCTGTTGAGGGTGGAACTGTGATCAATCATAAGCCACTTCCTAAAATTGAGCTATTGCATTCTTCCAAGTCGACTATTGTATCTGAGCAACATTCAATGTCAAACAAGGTTATTCCTTCAGTTCTGACGGAAGAAGATAAAGATGATTAGGACAGAAACAATATTCCAAGTAGCAGCCAAGTTAATAATGTCTTTTGTTGATAAACTAGTTAGCATGGCAAGTATTTTGGCTAAAGCTTTTGTGGAGTACAAATCTGTTGCTAGTGAAGCTTTGAACAAACTGTCTTCCTTAGAAGTAGTTTGTAAAATGCTCGTGGCTATTGACGGTATTGCGTACGGGTTTAATTTATCCCAACAAAGCAAATAAGATGTGGAGAATAAGGGTAAGGACAATGAGGAAGATCACGTTGTACATACTGACATGGTGGTAGAGAATGTTTTACGGGATGTTCAAGAGAATAAGAATGTGGATAATGTTAAGGGTAAGGACAATGTGGAAGATCACGTTGTACTTACTGACAAGGTGGCAGAGAATGTTTTTCGAGATCGTCAAGATAATGAGAATGTTGATAATGTAAAGGGTTAGGACAATGTCGAGAGATTTTGAGGGGTCGTCATGGGGTTGGTCTGAAGCTCAACTATTGGATGCGTTTAATGTCGTGGGTAACGCTATGCAATCAATAGTTGTAGAAAGACTACAAGTGTCTCAGACAACCAAAGTGGCCGAGAAAGTGGACATAGTGGCCGAGAAAGTGGACATAGTGGCTGAGAAAGTGGACACAATTATTCGTAAGCGTAAAAAACCTCGTTCGCCACCAGATTATCCTAGTTTCCGTCTCCTATCTCCATCGGATGATGATACATCTGAACCTCTCAATTCATCTATTGACCCCGATTCCGACCCCGACGCTCAACCTCTTTCTCAGCCAACAGACAAGAAAGACCATATGCCTCCACAACACGAACACTTACCTCCACAACATGAACACTTGCCTCCACAACAACTTCATTTATCTTCTGTTGTGGAAAACACAACTTCATCTCTTGACCCTGACGCTCACCCTGATTCTCAGCCAACAGACAACACATACCATATGCCTCCACAACAGGAACACTTGCCTCCACAACAGCTTTATTTATCTTCTGTTGTGGCAAACACAACTTCCCCTCTTATCCTTTTAACACCTTCACCTTTGTTAGCAAACACAGATGTTAACCCTTCCCCTGTTATTCATCATCCTAATGTCATTGTAATACTCTACTTTCACATAAACCATCTATTAGTAGACAAGCGGTGTACACTCATTATCGATCCCCAAGTTTAGCAAAGTTATATGACGTAACAGACGTTCCATGCAGTACCCCTACGACGGTCCATGTGCCATTTCCTCTATTTCTAGTGGATGTTCATGATGATACTGATTTTGACATTCCTAACAATGACAATGAAATTCCAGATAATGTTCGAGGTAAGAGGGTTTCATTTGCCGCGGAGGTGTTTCGATCTCCTTATCTCCAAAGAAACATTAGTCTTCTTATGGATCCGAATCAAGCCGAGAAAAAGATACTTGATTTCATACTTGGTGATTCATATGATGAAAGGTATTTCTTTTGTTTAAAAAAGAATTCTATTATTTGTGATGATACTATTAGTTTACTATTTTCAATTTTACTTTTTTCCAACGGATTTTTTATTTTTGGTATGTAGTGATATTCTGTTCAAACGTCAAAGTAGCACATTGACAAGGAGCGAATTGAAGAATGTCGTTGAAGGTGATCGAGTATCATGTCATGTCATACATGTTTGGTGTGAGATCCTGAACAATAACGAGAGATCCTTGTCGTTTATTTGAGTCATTTCCGAAACACATTGTTAATACTATCTTTTATATCCAAGTCTTATTTATATGTTGTGCACTTACAATTGATACTGACATATATTCCTTTTTTTTTCTTCTAGAACCTAGACAATGTTGATGTTGCTGGAGCGTCATTAGTAAGTATTTTATGTGTTTCCATTTCAATTTCAACCTCAGTTCATTTCTGTCCATTCTTATTTAGTCTATTTTTCTGTCTTTTTCAGATGTTCACTCCAATCACCGTTTGCTCATGCCACGATTTTTGTTTTGTTTCAACTTGGGAAATAGCAAATTGCAAATCATTTATCCTATGAAGGACACGGCTACTGTTACATATGCTGATTACATACAACCTACGGTACATTTGTTTTTCTTTTGCTTTTGGGCATTTATGTTGTGTGGGTTCTTCAAAATTGACTTTTTCTAAGTAGGGTATTTGTTGGTGAATCCTACAGGTAAGGTTTGTGAAATTCATACTTTTGTGTTGTGAATCTAATACCTTATTTTGTCTTTAGGAAATAGGAATGCCCTTACTCATCTTGTACACCTAGTGGTTAGTTGCCTACGAAAGGGCCAACGGTCTCGATGAGAACGATTGAGTTCACACCTGTTTAAGAACAGGTTAGGATTGATCCATAAGATCCTAAATCCGTCCGGGTGCGGGTGGGTTGGAACTTGGAGTAGATTAGCTTAAAGGGACTCTTGCTAGCTTAGTGGCAAATTAGATCATATTGGGGGTTGGCCAAATCGGTGTAGTTTCACTTTGACCCGGACTCGTTCATGGGAGGGCCAGGTTAGGGCGGTTAACAATGGAATTGACTTTTTCGTATATGTAAAAATAGGAATTGTTAACCTTGGACTCGTTAATGGGAGGCCCAGGTTAGATCGGTGTACATATTTTGCGAATCTTACCACTAAGTTATGTTAATCTTGCACTTTTGAATTGTTAACCTTGGACTTACTTTTGTGAAACTAAAGAAAACAAGGTGTTAAACTGAACTACGATGAAAAAAAAATGGAACAAGAAAACTAATCTCTCTTTTTTTCATACAGAAAGACTTCTTCATCAGCCTTCTAGAACAAAAGTTGCCAGTTGTAACATCTGTTTCTTGGATGATGCCTAAGGTATTTATCCCTAAGTTAGGTTTGAATTGTGATCAAATTGATAATGGACTCCACTTGTTGTGCATATTGGAGCTTTCAAAGGTTCCAAAAATAGTTATTTAATAGGCTTAATGAATGTACGATTTCTTTTTCAACATCCACTTTTTATTTATACATTGATAAAACAGATCACATGCATTTGAAACACTTTAAAATTCTCTGATTTTTCATTTGTAGGAAAATCAACTCACGCGTTATGCATTAAGGGTGTGTCATCACATTATTACATGCAATGAAAACATATTACGAAAAAAAGTTCAACAAGATGCAGAAAAATGGAGTTCTGTACCTCGGTAACAACTTTCTTCATACTCAATTTTTAAACACCTACATACATTAGTGTTTTAGCTGAATAAAAGGTCTACCATGATATTTTCTCATTATGATAGTGGATATCAACTACTACCTTACACTGACAAGGAATTGGTGTAGTTTGTTTGGGAAAGGAGAGCAAAAAAAGACTTACAATAAGCAACTCTTACCGAGTTCTCATATGTACTTAAATTTTGTTTTTTGAATTCGTTTCCATTGTGATATATCTACTAATTGCATTTTATAAATATGTAAGTGTGGCTATGGTGTCGACGAAGTGGATGAAAGTTACCAGAATATCTTTGCAGTCATTTAGACCACGTGCCTTTGTTATGGACCATGTAAGTAGCATCTTAAGTTCCTTTTTGAAGTTCATTTCCATGCTCATCTTTCACTATCATTGAACATGTTTTACTTTTTTCACGTATCTTTATTCCTAACAAATTATATTTTGTAGGTCATTGATATGTTTGGAGTTAAGTCGACTGTGGCTAGAACATATCTCCTCTACTTGCCAACAACAGCATATGTCAGTTTTATAATTTTGTTCGAAACTTTTATTCACTACTTGCCAACAACATATATCCTATGTTATGGTTGATAAACATCAATAACTTGTGTTTTGTCGAAGATAGTTGATCTGAAGAAAAATCCATCTATTTCGGGTAGTTATGTGAAGTGCACTTACATACGTGTAGATGGTAGATATATTGAAAAGGTCAAGAACCTCTTTTACCTAATAACTGTTTGTGCTTATTAAAACTTTTTAGTGTTGTTATTGTTGCTTATTCTTCTTTTCCTGATACTATCTCAGGTTTTTATCCCTAGCATAAAAGACAAGCGTTAGTGGCCGTGTGTCTGTGATTTGAAACGAAAGAAAAGTTACATACTTGACCCGTGCATGTCTTTAGCTAGTGACCCTGAGAACGGGTACACGATGGAGATTGTACGACTTCTTTTATTTCCAACATATTGTTAACATTGTTTGAGATGTATAAATCAAAATTTTCAAATCTTTATTTACCTTTTCACTTTCAGTTGTACAATATTGCGGGTGTTCTGAGCAGTACACCGTCAGATGAGCATTACAAGTACATCCACATGATGGACTTTGAGAATGTTTGTTTCACTCAACAAAAAACAATGTAAGCGTATATCTTCCTTACTAATGTTTTACAGTTAGTTCACGAAATTAAAAATCGTGTATTTGAATGTTAAACACTACTAATTCATAATTAATATCTTTGTGTATAGCTATGTGACAACCCTCGCAAATGCGGAAATAAAACATAACAAGCATGTGATTTATATAGCGGAAAATACGATGTTTTTAAAACTTTTTACATGCAAATAGAAAGGTACGAGGAATGTCAATAATTACAAACCAAAGAATAAAATACTACAAGAGACGTAATCTCCCAAAATGTTATCCAACAAAAAAGTTATTAGCAACTAGCTAAAAATCGTCTAGAGGTGATTCATCCAGGCCAACGCCCGCTAGCTCACACCTGAACTCAAAATACCACAAGCAAAAAGTCATCCAATCAAGCAACCTGTTCATTCAAGAAAAATATGAACGTCACAGTCAGTGGGGAGTAACTCCGGGTTCTCCCAGCCATATCACATTAAACGTACATAAACGGAAATACAAAAGTAAAAGCATGCATATATAAATATACATATGAAATACGAGAAGGATAAATAGGCAATTCAATATATAAAGATAACGGTACATGAAGTACAAATCCGTAACCATCATGTTATAGACAAACCCGGGGAAAACACCCTTAGGCAACTATATACTCACTAGGGCTTACATCTCACCGTTAGCGGCATATACTTGATAAGGTAGAAACTCGACATATAAACCACGTCAATCATCTATTTCATGCAAGAGTCCAACTCAATGTTCACGTATAAATCAACTTACAAACAACCATCCAATCAAACGAATATGATACATATTCTCTCACGGTTAATGGCACGCACTAGCATCATGTACAATAGCAAGAAACGCCAATGGAAGCCCACGGGATAAGACGTTTCCCGGAACCGTATACGATAAGACGTTTCATATACTCATGACCTAGACAAACATGTTCACGGGATAAGACATTTCCCGGAATCGTGTACGATAAGACGTTTCGTACACACAAGACTCTAATCCTATCGGTAGGACGACGATAATAATACGGTCCTAGTCTAAACCTGGCCAGACTCTCGGAATAAGACATTTCCCGATTCGACATGTGGTAAGACGTTCCACATCAAAGACTCGATCATACAAAGACGTCGAGTACCCCAAATTCGGCTAAACCACACGAAAGAGGGGGAAAGAGATCTATAGTCAAAAGTCAAGCTAGTACGCTACATGCAATGACACCACCTCGCAAGGATACAACATTTGACGGCCGGGTCGATCAACGCATTGCGTTCGCCTCCTAACAACGTCGTCATATCCCCACTAACAAATGCACAAAGGGATCACGGTTACACTTCACCGCTCCGACATTTAAGTCTAACGGTTATAAAGTATGACCGGGGAATGAGAGTTCATAACACTTTACAATTAGTGCTCAAATCATAACATATGTAAAACCGACTCAAAGTGGGATATACCAAAAACCGTCACAAAACATGCGATACAAGCGAAGGGATTATCATATATATTCGAAACATTAATATTTAAAGTCAACTTTTAGAGTCAAACCCGGAAGTCAAGAAACGTCAAAGTCAAACCCGAGACCCAAGACCCAAACCCGACAAATGGGAGTGGACTTCAAACAAATCATCAATGCAAAAAGACCAAGTCTAAAGGATCAAGGAAAGTCAAGGCGGGACTAGAATTCAAAGGGTCAACGAAAGTTAAAGTCGTTCAACTTAGGAAAAAACTGGCAGCATGAAACGCTGCCAGCGCCAGGGAACGCTGCCGGCGTCCTCACGACACTGCCTGCGTCTAGGGACGCTACCAGCGTCCTGGTCTTAGGCACGCGATTTGTCAACAACACACAACAATCATCATTTATCATCACAAACCATCAATTCTCATATCAATTATAAACTAACAACAACCATCATCAAACAACACAATTCCTATGATTACTAACCTTATTCTAAATACGATTTCTAACATAGAGAACACATAAAACACGTAAATGATATCGAGTAACCCTTCTGGATTGTAAACTACTAAGGTTTACAAGTTTAAGGGTTGCTTGATTAGGCTTACTCAAACTGAGAACAATTTCAAACAGAAATGGATGTTGTTTTAGAGAGGGTGAGTTGTTTCAACTGAAAACTCAAGGATATGACTTAGAGAAACTCCCCTACAGCATGGCACAAGAGAAGGGTCTCAAAGACTAGTTTCTGAGACAGGGTTAAAGTGTTACAACAATGCACAAACACCCTAGACTAGACTCAAACAGCAAGCAAGCTAGTCACAGCAAGGCACATACTTAACTTGACTCACAAAGCAAGACACTGATCAGACACCTTGAAGGTGTATCAGGCTTGGCTCAAACTACAGCACTTAGCACAAGTTTGAAAGATTTGAGAGGGTTCTCAAGGTTAATTCATTCATAAAATCTGCCAAAACATTACATAAGAACCTCCTTATATAGGGAGGCTGATACAATGTGAGCCCTTGGATGTAAAGTCCATCCAAGGGTCAGCTTTGGACTTGAACTACTACAACAAATAGCTAATTAAGGGCCTCACAATAGGACGAGTTTAACAACTAGATAGTACAGACACAAAGACACAAAACAGACTGATGCAAAAAGTGATAAAGCAAGTTTTGGAGTTTTCCTGAAATGGAAAACTGTTGCTCTTGTCGTCTT
>JAIUZE010046990.1:0-45281 GCA_022085475.1 Heliosperma pusillum | reverse complement strand
TATTACAAAACACAATACTTGCAAAGTCAGTAGGTAAAATAGCAAAATACAAATTTGCAATACTTCACACAGAAATTTGTCACTGATAAAGTAAGTTGCGTATATTACAAGTTTCACCTAAAATGATTGGTGCTCAAAATTTCACCCATATAGTCAAAATAGAAAACAAAATTGTACATACAACTTTTTTTTAGTTATTTTTAATTAAACCGGGTCAAAACCGTATACCCGGTTTTGATTTTCCCCGACCCGGACCCGGTACGGTTTTTTAAAAACCGTATCGTATACCCGGAAATTCGTATCGTGTACCCGGAAATCCGTGTAATTAAAACCGTATACCGTATCGTATCCGTATATTAAAACCGTATCGTATATTGGTGCTCAAGCCCAAGCATTGCCAATGGCGTGTTTCCTCCGTGTTTTTGGTTCGCGAAATCCGAGCCTACGTGGACACCATTTTGATAAATAGTTTTAAACCCGATCCAAAACGACAAAATTTTTTTTTTTGAGTATTATTTTAAAAATGCTTTCCCACTTTCATAGAAAAGAAAAAACAAAATACTTATACATTAGCAAAATAGTGGTTTCTATCTATACAAATAACATATATTTAACCCGTTTTAATATTTAGAAAAATATATCCGCTTTAAGATAAACTTGTTATCACAACTAAACATTTATGGGAGGTCAACTTGAATAAGTGCGTACGCGAGGAATCTTCGCGGAACAATACTGGCTTTTGCACTTCACTTTACTAAGCCTATAATGATTTCTTTATGTAGATTCACTTTCACGTGTGGAAATGGAAAACCATTATGCGAAAGAGGTCATCTCTAGACTCTAGCTGTTGAAGATTGGCAAATGGCCAAGTTGGTAAGTCGTGATACCAAAAATTCTTAAATAGTGATGATGATAGAGTTCTTTTGGTGACTTGTCTAAACTTTACCACAAATAAAAGTAATGAACGTTGAAATGAAAATAAATTACAATTAAACGAGACAATAGAGTATATCTTATCTTATAATTTTAAGTTAAGGTTTAATCGAGAATGCTATGTAATTTTTTTCCAATTCTATGAGTATTCAGTAATGAACAATAGAATTGTTTTTTACTTGACTTAATTATGGGTGGATTTTATATTTGTCAAAAAAAATTAAAAAATTTATGGGTGGATTGAGTCTTTGAGTTAGAATTAGAGGCATCTTGGAGATGAGATGCAAATTGAACTGAAATATGTATAAAATTCAAGCAAGGGCACATTGATAGTAACAACTTGGAAAAATATGTTCATACAAGGTTTTAAATTTTGAAAAAAATATATTAGGTAATAATTTGTAATAAAAAGTATCTTAAAAGTAAAGCTTAGCTAAAATATACGATACGATTTAATTTGTAGATACGATACGGTATACGTATACGGTTTTAATAACATTAATTTTTGTCTATGTAATACCGTTTTTGAATAATCATATCGGATCAGGGTCAAGAAAAAAAGATCAACTAGAGGCAAAATTAGTTCTAATTCTTTCTAATTGTAGATTGAAGAATGAAAGTTACTCTCGGCCATTCCATACGATGCGTTGCAGAGGTGATCACCTAGATTCTCTTTTTGCCCACGAAGCTTCACTACCTAGGTTTGGGCACCCTCCAATGTCAATCTGCCTTAGCTTGTTTCAGAACGAAGCCAAGCCGATATATGCGATGACGAAGGAAAGATCGCGTTTCTTATCCCCGGACTATCGGCAAGGACGTAGGCTCTGGAAGAGGCAAGCGCAACACATATGGCATCACAAAACCGAGTATACAGCTTCTAATACGGTTAAGAAATAAACAAAAACTAAATAATTACACAAAAACTAAATAATTGAGCATAATCTCATAATTTTGCTCACTTTATTTTTTCTTGATGCATTTATATCATTGAAGATATTATTTATTTTAATTTTATGATGTCCAATGTAAACACTTCATTTAATACGATATTACATATACTATAATTTCATGGTTACTTGGATCTAATATGATATACTAAATTGTTCGCGAATGCAAGAAATTGAATCAGTGAATAGCCAATGTTGTACTCGGGTATACGGTATAGCAAAACCAGATATGCAAAAAAAAATCGGGTATACAAAAACCGGAGATATGGCTAAAGTCGGCTCCTTATCGGCAAATTTGTGATTTTAAAAACCATATATCACATACGGGTTTTGAAACTCTTTCGGATGTACGGTTTTGCTCACCCAAACTTAAATGTAACAAGTACTAATATAGAGTAAAAATTAATATGAACTGTCATTTTAAAAAAAAAGTATTGGGTTATTTGGGTATCAGCTCGTTTCATTGAAAACGGCATTATCCGTCACAAGTTGAAAACAGATAATGCACCTCTCACAATATGCAAGTGGGGGGCTGCATTTACCCTCTACTTACCCTCCATACTAGCATATTGTGAACGGAACAATATCCGTTTTCAGCTTATGACGGATTACGGATAGTGTCAGTACACAATCAAAATTGGTGATATAAGGTTTTGATAGCTCAATCCTAAAAGTAGCCGATACTAAACTACTAATATATACTCCCTCCCATCCAGACCAAAGGTTACGCTTACCTTATTTGGATCATCCAAACCAAACTACCCATTCCTTTTTGGGTAACAAATAAGACTAAATACTCCTCATCTACCCTATATATTTACACAAAATGTCATTAGCCCACCCACCCAACTAACATTAAATATTCAAGTGGTTCTACTTCCATTCCAAAACTACCCTTTCTTTTATCAATTTTTTCTTAAAACTTGTGCTCCCTCCCACGTAACCTTTGGTTTGGATGGGAGGGAGTATAGTCTAATATAAAGGCGTTTGACAAGTCTAAAGACGACGGCCAATATCCCCATGACTCGATCAAGTCTAATAAGTTTTGGTAGGCTTGACTCATCAAGTCAATAACTTTAAATCTCTTACCTCCTCTGCCTCTCTATATATAACACAAAGTCACAAACAAACAATCAAAACCTTGAAACACCAACAAGCTAACAGCATACCAATATCACTACAACAACTACCCTAAGGTCTGAAGAAAATGCATTGCAACAGAATAACCACTGGCCACACTCCCACAACATACCCTTTCACGCCGAATCGAGTCTCATCACCACCCTCTACGCCTTTCCGAATCTCCTTCCCAACCCATCCGGGTATTACACTCAAGACACGAGCCACAATGAGAGATGGCTACACCACCTACTCCCACCCCGGCTCACAATTGAGCTTATACAAGCTCCTAGACATTCCAGAGACGGGCAGTCAGCCTGAGATCAAACAAGCTTATAAACAACTTGCGAGAAGATACCACCCTGACGTCTCACCACCTGACCGGGTTAAGGAATATACGGACCGCTTTATTCGAGTGCATGAAGCTTATGAGACCTTATCGGATCCATCAAGACGTGCTGTTTATGATCTACAATTGTCTTCTACTAGTCTTCATCATCTCTCCTTCCCTACCAAAAACATTGTCTACCCTTATAATAATAATAATGAGGTAATTTCCAATTCTCCATGTTTGAATTGTATGATTTGTTAATCCTACAGTAGAGTAGGTAACATACTAGTTTACCATTTTAGACCTAGTCAACGTGAAAACAACAAACCATACTTTTTTCTACTTATTATTAATTAAACTTGTTTTTGAATGCAGGCAACAGTAGAGAAAAGTGTGTGGACAAGTAATTGGCAGAGCCAAGTATCTGAACTGAAGAACAGAAGTATGCACAAAACTGCAAGGGCAAACACCTCATCCGGTGCTCGAATGCGCCGTCAAAGAAACTAGCCACTCTTTTTAGTCACCATTACAACTACTAACATTTTTTACTTCTATCAATTTTAGTATTATTTCCACATTATATATATACTCCCTAACTATTACACAAATTTTATTTTATTCATTTAATTTTTGTAATTGGCCATTAGCTTGTCCAAGAACTAGTGTGTTGCCCTGATATAGTTTTCAATTAAATGGTAGATACTTCAATTTATTTTCTTATTGAATATTTTGTTATCAAATTGCAGCAATTCATATTTATACTACTAAATAAAACAACACAAATTCTCATTGAAGACGGGCAATATCCGTCACAAGCTGAAGGCGGATATTGTCCCTCTCACAATATGCAAGTGAGAAGGGAAAGTGGAGGGCAAATGGATCCCCCCACTTGATCTCCCAATTGCAGTTGTGAGAGGGGCACTAACCGTCTTCAGCTTGTGACGGATAGTGTCCGTTTTCAGTGAGAAAAGCTGATAAAACAATCGGTATTTACAAACAAAGGGACGTACTACCCGAACGAAATGTTGCAAATCGTTATGAAAACTAGAGGCGATCAAATGCGTGTTTGACCAATCATATGTGGGCTCACCTTGATATTTGGCCCATGGACAAGCGGGTTAATGAATTGGCATGGGTTAGCCGGTTAGGCCTTTGTCATCTTTTAAATCTCGTGGTCATACCCATCAAATTTATAGGCCGAACCAACTGGATTCAATGGAGGGGGAAACTTATGAACAACTTTAATTAAAACTTGTTTTATTTACTACGGAAATTTTTCATGGTACCCCTGATTTTAAGAATGCTTGATAAAAGTGTCTGTTCAGTGTAAACCCCTGGGGAATACAGGAATGCAACCAGGGTTCAAACTGAGCATAAAAATATCAAATTGACTTAACAATTTCTGAAGTATTTTGACAAACAATTTGAGGATGTTATTGACTACTTTTTCAAATTTCAAGATTTTAGGAGGTCTTTTAGTTTTTTAAACACAAATAGTAACTCAAACAGTCAGAAATGGATCTTGACTGAGATTGAATAATGTAACTCAAACTGAACTAGGATATAGCTACTGAATTGACTCTCACAACTTAACACAAGAGGACAACTTAATAACTTGACAAATCTTGGCCTTAAATCCACAGTTGAACACAAGATTAAAGACTTAGACTTGAACAACGCAACTGAGACACGCACAACCACGCACAAAGCTACTGAGAAATGCCAAATAGACTTTAATCTACCACTCACAGCTTAAACACAAAATGGTAATTAGGCCTGGCTTAAACTACAGTCTAATGCACAAGTTTGAAGGTTGAGACATGTTTCCCAAGGTTTTGTTTTTCATTCATTCAATAACCTGAATTTTTCAATGACAGGCATGCATGTTATATAGGCATTACAAAAGGATCATGACCCCTTGGATGTAAGTATCATCTAAGGGTCCTAAAATACTCTCAACAACCAATTTAACTACTACTGAAAGTCACTTAATGACGACGAGCTCAACAGATACAATGGACAGACAATAAAGTAGTACAGTCTGAAATGCAAAAGGTAGAAAAGTAGCTTTATTTGTTTTCCTGAAATGGCTAAGTTGTGGTCTTGTCTTCTCCTTGGCTTGTTTGGTTGTTCTGGCTGGTTTATTGGGACTAAATGTAATACTCCGTATTTTTGAGTACTTGGCACTCGGCCGAGTAAAGCTTACTCGACCGAGTGGATTGGGTACTCAGCCGAGTAGATTGTACTCGAACGAGTAGGTTGGTCTGTTGTTTGAGCTATATTATGTTCTTAGGGTACTCGGCCGAGTGTGGTAAGCACTCGGCCGAGTAAGTCGTACTTGACCGAATACATATGGTACTCGATCGAGTACACCGGTCTGAGGATATTTCGCGGACGACTTGATTAAGGGTTTTAAGAAGAGATTAAGTCATAATTGCAGTTACGTTCTTAACACAAAAACCCTATTTATCTCAAAACTATCTCAAATCTCTCAAGAACAACCTTAATCATCTCGTGCCGGATTTGATCTCTCACTGCCGTGTTGATTGTGTCGGTAAGTAATTCTACTATGTGAATTTGTTTGAATAATCGAAATGATAATTGAATTGGGGGGAAAAGGGAATATGATTAGTATTGATTGTATGATTAGAAGGGGACTTCGTTCTGATACTTACTTGTCTTCGTGCGGAACATGCTAATAAGGTAGAATTTTCCCTACTCAGTACAGTATGCTAATTGATGTGATAAGATGCATTGTTTATATTACTTGTTTGATTGATATGATGGTGGAGATGGAGTTCGGGTTTGGATTTTTGGTTGTTACTATGGTTACTATGGTTACTGTTTGGTGACTCCGTCGGGAGAAGGTTTCACACCCCGAGTTCGCCTCTCCTAGTTCTCCCGCTAAAGGGGAGATGTGCACATTAATGTTTGGGGTAGATGGAAGTTCGATGCCTATGGCTACGGTCTAGGGTCAATTGGTGGTTTTTGTAAAGCAGGGATGGTAACCCGAGTCTCCTGAGGTAAGTGCTGCGTTGACCCTCCTGTTTCTCTTTCGCTTTTACTTGTCTTGTACGTTGGTCGGTATATTCTGTTACTTACCCTATTTAATGTTTTCAAAACTACTATGATCCATTGGGGAATGATGAAAAGGTGATCAATATGTAGCTAGATGAGCTGCGCTGGGATGTTGATGGTGATCACCATTATTGAGTCATAGCTTCCGCGGAGTCTAATGAAGTCTTAGACATTAGTTATTTTATAGTACTTTGGCACACTGTTATTTGGATTGTTTGGTAAGATGGTATGCCGTCTATTTGAGACCGTGTATGAGATTTAAATATTGATTTAATAAAGTATTGTTTCTTTATCGCTTGATTTGATATGTGTTGGAGCTAGTGTCCTCCAAAATTAGTGTGATAACGTGTATAAATCTCTTACAGGTTCACAGGGTATACTTAGTATTCTTATCAGTTGATTAACATTTATCGATAACGGTTGGCTTGCTAGAAGTTTGACGTTATTGTCATTTTAAATGGCGGTGATCAACTGGTCCCTAAAAGTCACACCTAAAGGATGTGAGAGATATGATTATTTGAAAATATAATCATATTGATGCCTTATATGACTAAAAGGTTAGTCGATGTATATGACTAAAAGGTTAGTCAATGTAATGATGATACGATTATTTAATACGATTAAATAATACTAGCTGAGACGAATTAAATGTTAATTCGTAATTGAATATAAACTGTTATATCTAATTAATGTATATAATGTAATTATTTAATACGATTAAATAATGTAAGCTTAAACGAATTAAATGTTAGTTCGTAATTAAATATAAACTATTATATTTAATTAGCAAATTATAAATATACGATGTTTATAATTGACGTATATATATTATACTATTACATTCACATATTATACATTAAATAAATAAAAGAAGAAAGAATCTTATCTTGACTCCAATTCCTAATACAAGTAGAAGAAAAAGAGGGAAGACTTCTCCCTCTACTAGACTTCTATTTGGACGTGTAAAAGGAGAGAGGGGGAGAGGTCTATATAAACCCTTCTTCTCTACATAATTCATCATTCAATTCTTGACACAAAAATCATCAGTAATTTTTGTATTCTTTCTAGCAAAAGAAAAGGCATATCTCAGAGCATCTTGGGTGCAACATATAGGAGAATATCGATTTCGATATTGTTCATAGGCCAAATTTGCTAGGACCAAAGGTTAATTCTAAATTCCTATAATTTTATATTATGCAATTCATTTATGACTCGTAATTCATATACTATAGTTTCGTTATAATCCGTAAAATTAATGACGAAATATACCGATATTTCCAACAAGTGGTATCAGAGCCAAGGGCTACGAAATTATTTTATATGTTTTACATAATTGGTGAAATATAAGATTAGATTTTTTTTGTTTTTTTTGGTACTGTTCACGGTAAGGAAAAAAAAAATTTACTGTTCACGGTACTGTTTAGTCGTGAGAAAAAAAGAAGTTTTTTTGCCTTGTTTTTCCATTTTGATTCATTATAATTGTTGTTTTAAATAGTTAAGACGATAACATGATGAATTTGTAGTTGTTTTGATTCAATAAGGATTAAATTAAAATGTAAATGGAAATCGATTTGAATGTTCATTGCTATATATTTTTCGGTATTCATTGATTTAGATATTCATTTTAAATTGTTAAATTGGATCATCTAGTTCGTATCGATGTTTAATAATGATTAGATGTTGATAATATGTACCGATCTTGAAAATATTAGAAACATCAAATTAAATTATATATTTTAAAGAAAAAAAAAACTGTTTTTTTTTTTAATTTTTGGTCGATTTTTATTTATTATTCATTATAATGATAATGTTTCGTTTATTGTTGTGAAGAAGTTCATAATAATTGGATACCCAATTATTTTAAAGAGGTTTAAAATAATATTGTATTAATTCATGTTAAAGAATATGAATTAAAATTGGATTATGTTTGGTTGGGGTTATTGTGATTAATTAAGGAATTGTCACATAATTTTGATCATTTTAAAAGGCGGTTTGGATAAATTACTCTTCATAATTAAAGAATTATGTCTTGAATGATTAATTTATAGTTGATGCATTTTATCTTGTTGAATGAATGGTTGAATGGTTTAATTTACGTATTTTTACAATCGGTTGTAATTTGTATTACCTAGTGTGGCCTTAGTTGATCATGTTTTCGTAATGATGGAAACATGATATTTGATGTAATTTTGAGATCTCGAATCTCCATTTTATTTTTCATTAAATTACGTTTTTAAATTAGAATGTAAATAGGTTTATATTTTGTAATTTATTAAATGTATTTTGAGAAAACTAAAGATGGAGATCGGATTGCTCACTCCCGCTACATGGACCAAGATGGAACATCAAGACAAGCTTCTCGGGTCCAAATGGGTTGGATTCCAAAGTTGTATTTTGTTCATTTTGGTAGATAGGCCACACTAGGACTTTGTAATATTTTTATGTATTTTTCCGTCCTTGTTGCTTTTTCATCACATGATAGTTAATGCATCATATTCCGCCTAAACCAAACCACCTACTACTGAAATGCATGAAAATTGACTCATATAGTTTGAATGTTAGTTATCATGGACATAAAGATGTCACTCGAATTTAAGCCATCATTTTAGTTTATTCATTCTCGCATGCTAGATATTAGTTCACTTAAAATTGAATTAAAATAAAATTGATGGGATCTTCCTTTAAACCTAAAATTGAGACTAGTCTTTATAGGCCAAACTACTATAAATCCCTTCTTCGTCGGTAGGCATATAGGACCTTACTCTCCATATGACCCCTTCTACGTTGGGTAAGTAGTGTGTGTTGACCTATTTTATCTCAACATTATAGTCCGAAGAGTTTCTCGTGATTATTGTAGGCACGGAAAATTTATTAAAGTGCCGAAGATAAAATAAAATGAATTATTTTAAGTTAATATCAAATTTTAGCTTAATTTAATTATATTTGTCCCGCTAAATTGAATCCGAGTCAACCCATATTGCAAATTGGGTTATTTGGGTCCGAAAGCAAAGAAATGGTCAATTGGGCCCAATGAGAAGTCAAGCTCACAAAAGAGTCAATTGAGCCCAATTGAGAGGTCAAACCCACAAATAGTCAATTGGGCCCAAAAAGTCAAGCTCATGAAGAAAGCCCAAGTGTTCAAGTCCATTAACTAAGAGAGAAATCTCTATAAAAAGGAGACTTCTCCACCATTTCCAAGGAGAGGAAAAAAATCACTTTACAAGAGAAAAACTCATTTTGTCAAAGTGAAGAGAAAAGAGACATCAAAAGCTCTCAAATTCTCTCTACAAATCTCCTTCGCAAGTAGTCAACAAGCACCACAAAATCGTGCCGCCTACGCAAGGAAACTCAAATCAAATTCAAGCATCGAAGAGAGATTCAAGTCAACGCGACCCTCTCAAGAAGCTGAAGTCAAGCAAGCGAGCCTTGAAGATCGAAGACTCGTACCTTTAGTAACGTTGTAGAATCAGAGGATAAATAGAGGTTGTATACATAACTTTCTGATATTAATATAAATTCATTTGTTTCTCTATTTTGTGTTACAGTTGTATTGCAATACAAAATTTGTTGTTACAAATTTTTGGTGAACCCGACGTGAAAACCTCTACCTTTCATCTCTACAACGAGCCTAATCAAGTTGCATCAAGAACAAGGATGTCTTCTCAACAAAACACATCAAGCACTCCTATGAACACTTATGCATCAATCCTCAAAGGGTCTCCTAGTGTTGCACCTCCATCAAGCATTCGATCAGTTGGTGTTTCCACAAGAGGAATGGCGAGGAAGGTTTCTATCAATGCCGCTGCTGAAAGCTTGCGCACAGCTCAAGTTCCCAAAAGGCCTCGTAGATTCTCTGTTGCATCCATTGCTGCTGCTGCTACTGCCATCATAAAAAATGCTTCACCTCCACAAAAGGAGAGCAAGGAGGTCAAGGCTAGTGGTTCATCACCTCGCAAAGTGAAGAAGGCGACGCCAACAAAAGAGAAAGCTCCAAGTCCTATCTTCGAATCAGTCATGGTCATTGGTAGCTCTAGCATTGAAGAACAATTGGAGCGCGTGAACAAGGTCCTTGAGAAGATGATGCAAGAAAATGAAGAGAAGAACAAGAGGATTGAAGACCTTTAAAGAGAAATGGAGGAGCTTCGTAACAAGGAGAGCTCAAGCCCTCATGTCACTGATGAAGAAGATGAAGATGAAGATGAAGTCCATCATGATGATGAAGATGATGTTGGAAGCAAGAAAAATGGTGAAAAGCCTCTAAAAAATGATCTTAGTGCCTACAGCGAAAAGAAGCTACAAGACTTGATAGCCAACGCAATCAAGAGCCAGTTAGGTGAAGGATCTTCCAATAGCTTGCGATATGTGAAGCCATACACAAAGAGGATCGATGTCTTGCGCATGCCTGCCAGGTATCAACCTCCCAAGTTCCAACAGTTCGATGGAAAAGGCAACCCCAAACAACATATTGCTCACTTTGTGGAGACATGTAACAACGCTGGGACAGATGGAGACTTGCTAGTGAAGCAGTTCGTTCGCTCCCTCAAAGGCATCGCGTTCGATTGGTACACGGATCTAGGTTCTGAGTCTATTGACAGCTGGGACCAGATGGAGAACGAGTTCATGAATAGGTTCTACAGTACAAGACGCATAGTTAGCATGAGTGAGTTGACAAACACGACTCAATGGGAAGGCGAAGCTGTTGTGGAGTACATCAATCGATGGCGTGCACTAAGTCTGGAATGCAAGGACCGCCTGAGCGAGACTTCAGCAGTTGGAATGTGCATCAATGGAATGAACTGGGACCTCCTATACATCTTAAATGGGATCAAGCCTAAAAGCTTCCAAGAGTTGGCAACTCGTGCTCATGATATGGAGATAACAATCAATGCTCGAAACAAGACAAAATCATCTTCCTCTAAGACCATTGGTGAAAAGAAAGAGTTCAAGAAAACCGACAAGGGTTCAAAGGGCTCGTCCAAGGAGGCAATGACAGTTACCGCTAGTAATGCGCTTGTCAAGATTTCTGCAAAGCCAAAGTATGAGAAGAAGAAAGAGGCATACACCAAGGACTTCAAGCATGACAAGCCAACGTTAAAAGAGTTGCAGTCTAAGAAATATCCATTTCCTGACTCTGATCTTTCAGGCATGCTCGATGATTTGCTAGAGAAGAAGGTCATTCAATTGCCAGAATCAAAGCGGCCAGACCAAGCAAATAGGACTAATGATCCTAACTATTGTCGATATCACAGATTGGTGAGTCATCCCCTCGAGAAGTGCATAACCCTCAAAGAAAAGAATATGCATTTAGCAAAGGATGGGAAGATCATCTTAGATCTAGATGACGCAGTAACAACAAACCACACAAGTGTGATGATCGAAGGACTTGATGAGCCAACCATGGAAGCTTCGAATCAGGTGGAC
Organism: Heliosperma pusillum; assembly: GCA_022085475.1. NCBI lineage: Eukaryota > Viridiplantae > Streptophyta > Magnoliopsida > Caryophyllales > Caryophyllaceae > Heliosperma > Heliosperma pusillum. The sequence goes on along the minus strand of JAIUZE010046990.1, from coordinate 33,452 downwards.
CCTCACAAGCAAGAAGAAGTATATGTGGTACAATTTGGAAGTCTTAAGCCAGTAGCTTTCAAAGTTCAAAGGTCGATATCATCGCTGCAGAAGACAATTCAAGGCGCGGTGAAAACCATGGAAGTCATTATTGATGATGACAATGAAGGTTGGACTCTGGTGAAACGCAAGAAACCAAGGAAGCAAATAAAGCCACAAAATCAACCGCATGCACCTCGCAAGAGAAAGCAAAATAAGAGGAAGAGCTCACATCGCTCCAAAGGCAAAAAGAAATCAAAGAAGGTGGTCAAACCATATGTCATCCCAATTGATTTAATGGAACAAGAACCTCCAGCTCCTGTCATGCTAGAGGAGTTCTTCCCTAAAGGTTATCTCAACAAAGTTACTGTCAATACAGTCGCGGTAGCTGATGAAAGTGAGGAAGATGAAGAAAAGGATGATGCTTCAGAACTTGTGTCATTGGAACACTTAAGCCAACTTGGAGAGCAAGAAACCAGGTGTGTATCTTGCAATACTGCCTTGACGTTCTCTGATGAAGATCTATTGCTTGGATCAAAGCTCCATAATAGGCCTTTGTACGTATCTGGCTACATAAGAGAACAGAAAGTGAAACGCATCTTGATCGATGGAGGGTCTGGTGTAAATCTCATGCCAAAGGCAACCATGATGGAGTTGGGCATTACAATGGATGAGCTATCCAGTAGTCGAACAGTAATTCATGGCTTCAACATGAATGGTGAACGGTCAGTTGGCATAATTCGTGTGAATCTTAGCATGGAGGATTTATCTTCTGAAACCTTGTTTCATGTCATTGATGCAAATACCTCATTCAAGTTGTTGTTAGGTCGTCCCTGGAAGCATGAAAATGGCGTGGTTGCTTCAACTCTCCATCAATGTCTAAAATACTACCGTGGAGGTGAACGAAAGATCAATGGTGACGTCAAGCCTTTCTCTAAGGTCGATGCATTCTTCGCAGATGCAAAGTTCTTTGAGGAAAATGGAACTTCAAGTGAATTCTTACCATCCACTATCTCATCAACTGGGAAGGGAGGCAAAGGCAAAGAAGTTGTAGACACTCCAAAAACTTATCCCAACAATGTCAGGATAGAAGAGGGCCAAAGTAGTCAATCGAAGAGCTACGACAAAGTGAGCCACGTCTTACAAGCTAAGGAAGAGGAGCCCCAAAAGAATGCAACCCCAGTGTTGCGATATATTCCAAGGTCACGACGCAAGGAAGGTGATAGTCCTTTTGCGGAATGTCAAAGTTCAAAGGCTATGCCCAAGGAGAAAGCCAAGTCCAGCCACGTGGTCAAGCAAGAGTGGATGGTAAAGCTCGTCACTCCCCTACCTAGTGCGGTCAAAAATCACGTTGTGAGGCATGCTCCTGCAGGATTTGTTCCATCTTCAAGCAAGTCGTCTGAGGGACAAGAAAATGGTGTCTTCAACTCCAATGCGTACAAGTTGTTAGCCAAAGCTGGATATGACTTTGAAAATCCTACTCCACTTGGTAGTCTTATTAATGCTGAGCCTTATGGTTTGAATGAGACTCAAAAGAAACTTTTGAAGGAGGAGGGTAGCTTCAGTGCTGCAAAGGTTGGTCTAGGCTATGAACATCCAATGCCTATAAGGATCAGAGCTCGTCGAAAAGGGGATACATTGTCTTCTCAATACATTACGGCTGAAGAGGCCGTGGAAGATGAGAGCACAAATGCTACAGGTGCAACATCATGCTCTGTTTTTGATAGAATTGAACCACCTTCAACAAGAGTGGTTTCTTCTGTTTTCAATCGACTCGGGGGGCATACTACTTCACAGCAAGAAATTCCTTTAAGGAATCGTTTTTCCGTCTTCAAGAGGTTGAGTGTTCAAGAGAGTGTCTCTAAAACCCGTCAGTCAACCACCTCATCACATTTGAAGAAGAAAGGATCAGTACTCAAACGTTTGGGAACTCCATATGGTTCGGTGTTTAATCGACTGAAAGACCCCAATGAGTTGCAGGATCACAAGCAATCGCATGGAGCCTCAAAGAGTCAAAACGAAGAGGAAGTGAAAGTTAGTGATAATCTCAGAAGTGTCGTCCCTTCCCGCATGAAGCGCATAGAAGTGGTGGACATAGTGCAAGAGCAACCTCTAAAGGTAAAAAGCCATATTGTGGTCCTTACTAATCAACAAAATTCATCATCTTTTCAAGCAAAGTGGAGATCGCGACTTGGTGAAGTTCCAACAACATCGAGGGTGAGTAACAAAGAAGACTTGGAAGATGAAGTAATGACAACTTATCATATCACCGTGGAGGAAGTGCCGGATGCTAACAAAGAAGTTGAAGCCGACGATGCTCCAGAATTGCTAGAGGATGGGGGGCAATCGACAGTCGATGATCTGAAAGAGCTTAACTTAGGTACTTTGGAGGATCCTCGACCCATATACGTTAGTGCTCTTCTTACAGAGAACGAGGTGGATGAGTATTTCAAGCTCTTAACTGAGTACAAAGATGTTTTTGCTTGGAGTTACAAGGAAATGCCTGGCTTAAGCCCCAAAGTTGCTGTGCATCGTTTAGCAGTCAAGAAGGGTGTAAGTCCTAAGAAGCAATCACAACGGCGTTTCAGGCCAGAGTTGATTCCTGAGATTGAGAATGAAGTCAATAAACTTATTGAAGCCGGTTTCATTCGAGAGGTGAAGTACCCAACATGGATTGCTAACATCGTGCCAGTGAGAAAGAAAAATGGCCAGTTACGCGTATGTGTCGACTTTCGGGATCTCAATGATGCTTGCCCAAAAGATGATTTTCCTTTGCCAGTTACAGAGTTCATGATTGATGCAACGACTGGACACGAAGCTCTTTCGTTTATGGATTGCACAGCGGGATATAATCAAATACTCATGGCGCCTGAAGATCAAGAGGCCACTGCGTTCCGTACTCCGAAGGGGATATTTTGCTACAAAGTTATGCCATTTGGTCTCAAGAATGCAGGAGCAACCTACCAATGCGCAATGCAGAGAATATTTGATGACATGTTGCACAAATCAATTGAGTGCTATGTTGATGATGTTGTCGTCAAGACCAAGAAAAGGGAAGACCATATCAACGACCTTCGTACTGTCTTCGAAAGGTTGCGAAAATGCCAACTCAAGATGAATCCACTCAAGTGTGCTGCGTTACCTCTGGAAAGTTCCTAGGATTTGTGGTGCGGCATAGAGGAATTGAAGTTGATCAATCAAAAATAAAGGCAATTCAAGAAATGCCAGAGCCTAAGAATTTGAAGGAACTGCGTGGTCTACAAGGTCGCCTGGCTTACATTCGCAGGTTCATCTCTAACCTCGAAGGGCGTTGCCAGCCGTTCAGTCATCTTATGAAAAAGGATGCTATATTCCAATGGGGTGATAAATGTCACAATGCCTTTCAGAGCATAAAAAATTACTTGTCATCTGCGCCTGTGTTGGGGGCACCAGTTTTGGGAAAGCCTCTTATCCTTTACATCGCTGCACAAGAATGTTCGTTGGGGGCATTGTGTGCTCAAGAGAATGAAGATAAGAAGGAGAGGGCTCTCTATTATCTAAGTCGAACTCTGGTGGGAGCTGAATTAAACTATTCTCCAATTGAGAAGATTTGCTTAGCTTTGGTCTTTGCAATTCAGAAATTGAGGCATTACATGCAAGCACACACGGTCCATGTAGTGTCAAAAGATGATCCTATCAAGTATATACTCTCAAGGCCAGTCTTGTCTGGTCGTCTGGCGAAGTGGGCGGTTTTACTCAAGCAGTATGATCTAGTCCATGTACCTCAAAAGGCAATCAAAGGGCAAGCTTTAGCTGATTTCCTTGCTGATCATCCAGTCCCCGCGAAATTGGAACTTCAGGATGACCTTCCTGGTGAAGAGATATTCTATGTGGATGTGCTTCCTCCATGGCAAATGTACTTCGACGGTGCAGCAAGACGTGATGGAGCAGGAGCTGGTGTCGTATTCTTATCTCCAGAAAGTCATGTGTTGCCCTACTCATTTGTGCTCACTCAACTATGTTCAAACAATGTGGCCGAGTATCAATCTCTAATCCTAGGACTTCAAATGGCAATCGAAATAGGGATCAAGGATTTAGATATCTATGGAGATTCCTTGTTGGTGGTGAATCAAGTCCTTGATGATTATGAGGTGAAGAAAGATGATCTCATCCCTTACCACAAATATGCAAAACACTTGCTTAACAAGTTTGACAGTGTTCATATCGGCCATGTACCAAGAAGTGCCAATAAGTTAGCTGACGCGCTTGCTAATCTTGCAGCCACTTTGGCACTTGGGGGCAGAACAAGTCACATCGATTCCAGTTTGTAACCGATGGGTGGTATCGCCGCTAGAAGAGGGAGAGATTGCAGAGTCATCTAACGTGATCAGCGTTTACCAGGTTGACAATGATGATTGGCGACAACCTATCATCGATTTCTTGGAACATCAAAAGCTTCCTGATGACCCTAAACACAAAGTAGAGATACGCCGTCGTGCTCCAAGGTTCATATATTATAAGGGAACACTTTACATGCGCTCTTTTCTCGGGCAATGGCTAAGGTGTCTTGGTGAAATTGAAGCTTCTCAAGCCATGTACGAAGCTCATTCAGGTGTTTGTGGCGCTCATCAATCTGGTCCAAAGCTCCATGATCGTGTGAAGAGAATGGGATATTATTGGCCAACCATGGTGCAAGATTGCATGGACTTTGCGAAGAAGTGTGATGCTTGTCAGTTCAATGCAAATTTTATACATCAACCTCCAGAGCCTTTGCATCCCACCATTTCATCGTGGCCATTCGAAGCATGGGGACTTGATGTAGTGGGACCTATAACTCCAAAAGCATCAAACGGGCATGAATACATTCTAGCTGCAACAGATTACTTCTCGAAGTGGGCAGAAGCTATCACTGTGCGTGAGGTAAAGAAAGAAATTGTTGTTGATTTTATTCGGACTCAAATCATACATCGATATGGTGTACCACAACGAATCATAACTGATAATGGCAAGCCGTTCTTCAATAAGTTGATGACTGCCTTGGGTGAGAAGTTCAAGTTCAAGCAATATAAGTCTTCCATGTACAATGCCCCTGCAAATGGTTTGGCTGAAGCTTTTAACAAGACACTTTGTAACTTGCTGAGGAAAGTGGTGGCGAAGTCAAAGCGTGACTGGCATGAACGAATTGGTGAAACTTTGTGGGCATATCGGACTACATATAAGACACCTACTCAAGCGACCCCGTATGCGTTGGTGTATGGAGTTGAAGCTGTGTTGCCCTTGGAGATCCAAATCTCATCTTTGCGGGTCGCTATTCAAGAAGAACTTACAAATGATGACAATGATAAGTTGCGCCTCGCTTAATTGGAGGCTCTTGATGAAAAAAGGTTGCAAGCTCAGCAGAAGCTACAATGTTACCAAGCACGTTTGTCACGCGCATTCAACAAAAACGTGCGCCCTAGATCTTTTCAATTAGGGGACTTAGTGCTTGCGGTTAGAAGGCCAATCATTACTTCTCACAAGCCCAGAGGCAAGTTCACTTCTAAGTGGGATGGGCCATACGTCGTGCAGGAAGTATACACCAATGGAGCTTATAAGATTGTTGATGAGGACGGCGTTCGCGTTGGACCAATCAATGGAAAATTCTTGAAGCGCTACTACTCTTGAAGCATTGAACAAAAGCTCCTAAGCAAGAGCCAAAACTGCATGCCCAAGCTCCTAAGCAAGAGCTAAAACTGCATACCCAAGCTCCTAAGCAAGAGCTAAAACTGCATACCCAAGCTCCTAAGCAAGAGCTAAAACTGCATACCCAAACTCCTAAGCAAGAGCTAAAACTGCATACCCAAACTCCTAAGCAAAAAACCCAACACAAAAAAACACTAAAAAAAAAAACAACAAAAAAACACAACAAAAAAAAAACCAAAAAAACAAAAAAAATCTTCTCTGAACTACGTAGGCTTGATCTTGTAAGGTGCTACTTTAGTGCTTTATGAGTACGTAGGCAACTTGAGTAAATCATTTACTTAGGTGCAGCCACATCTTTAAACAAAAAAAATCTTCTATGAACTACGTTGGCTTGATCTTGCAGGTTGTCACCATTGTCAACTTCGCAAGTACGTAGGCAGTTTGAGCAAACACTTTGTTCAAGTGCAGCCACATCTTCAAACAAAAAAATCTTCAACGAACTACGTTGGCTTGATCTTGCAGGTTGTCACCAATGTCAACTTCGCGGGTACGTAGGCAGTTTGAGCAAATACTTTGTTCAAGTGCAGCCACGCCAAAAAAAATTCAAATCTTCCAAAAACGCTCCTGGCCCGCAAGAGCTTAAACTGTGCACGGCTTAATAAACTTCAAACCAATTAGTCTTTGAGAACAAGGACAGTCTTGATCAATGATGAATTTTGCCTCAAGGAAAAGAGATGCCCTCGTATCTTTCAGATCTTCAAGTTCTTCTCCTTCCTCCGGAAAAAATGTAGACCATGATGAACAACTTCTAGCTGAAGGTGATTCTCTACTTGTCCATGATAGTTAACCTTGGTCCAATGGATATCGATCGTGTTCTTCAAGCTCTCCATGTCCTTGAAGCTCTACTCGGTCATCGCACTCCGTCCTCCATATAGAAATATACAATCTTGAAAGGGCCTCGGAAAATATATGTTGCATGCGGGCGTTGTGACAAAGTAGCATAGTGATGTGACACGGAGTGCAGCTTGTAATCCTCATGCGTTCAACAGGTCCAATGCGTTGCATCATGATTGAAAGAACATTGAAGCGATCTAACTTGGATCTCTCGCAGCTCCTCGTGGTCGACAAGTCGGGTACATTGCATAACAACCCTGAAGGGAGTTGAAATGATCCAACTTGGAGTACCTCCAAGTCTTCGTGCGGTGGCCATATCGAGCAGTGTGATAACTGATAAGTGAAATGAGCCAACTCGCGGTGACTTGAAGTATCCTAGCGGTCCATGTCCAGGTATCGGAATGATCTTCGGGGTGCCTCAAATACTCCAGCGTTCAACGGGACATGTTGCTTGCTTCATATCTTGAAATAAAACCGAACTAAACGAACCCGGAGTGGCTTGAAATCCTTATGCGCTCCACGAGACAAGTGCGCCATTTGATGAGAAGTCCAAACAAGCCATCAAGCCACGGTTGTCTTAAAAGAATATCGACGTAATCTGACTCGAGCTTTCTCACGGTTTCCAATGGCTTGCACAACTGACTTCAAAGAGCATCGAAACGATATGATCTGGTCTTCCTTGCAATCTTCGGCGGGCAACGGGACAAGTTCTTTGAATGGAACTCCAAGGTTCTCTAGCTCGGTCTTCCTTGCAATCTCCGGCGGGCAACGAGACAAGTTCTTTGAATGGAAACTCCAAGGCTCTCTAGCTCGGTCTTCCTTGCAATCTCCGGCGGTCAACGGGACAAGTTATTTGAATGGAAACTCCAAGGCTCTCTAGCTCGGTCTTCCTTGCAATCTCCGGCGGGCAACGGGACAAGTTCTTTGAATGGAAACTCCAAGGCTCTCTAGCTCGGTCTTCCTTGCAATCTCCGGCGGGCAACGGGACAAGTTCTTTGAATGGAAACTCCAAGGCTCTCTAGCTCGGTCTTCCTTGCAATCTCCGGCGGGCAACGGGACAAGTTCTTTGAATGGAAACTCCAAGGCTCTCTAGCTCGGTCTTCCTTGCAATCTCCGGCGGGCAACGGGACAAGTTCTTTGAATGGAAACTCCAAGGTTCTCTAGCTCGGTCTTCCTTACAATCTCCAGTGGGCAACGGGACAAGTTCTTTGAATAAAAGCTCCAAAGCTCTCTAACTCGGTCTTCCTTGCAATCTCCAATGGGCATCGACAAGTTCTTTGAATGAAAACTCCAAGGCTACCTAGCTCAGTCTTCCTTTCGATCTTCAGTGGGCAACGGGACAAGTTATTTGAATGGAAACTCCAAAGCTATCTGACTCGAACTTCCTTGTAGTTTCCAGCGATCAACGGGCCAGGTACACTGCATGATTTTTCAAATGATCTGGCTCTGGACTCCTCGCGATCTCCAGCGTTCGAGAATTAAATTCGTCATGGGGCTTGAAGTTATCATGCGGTCAACTCGTCATGGTCATTCCGTGATTGCTTAAAAGAGAATCAAATGGAAAGTGCTTGCCTTCAATTCCTGCCACACAAACAAACAAATTCAATATTTGGCACACTATTAAGATATATGTTTGTTGAATTGTCTAAGTGCTTATTCAGAAAGCGTACGTAACAAATGTGAAAGGAGCATCCATTTGGGAAAATAACGTGAGAAAGCACTTGCTTGGAAGTGAAAATTGGCAAGCTAAATAAAGAGAAGAAAGACGAGATGGTAATAAACAAAATCATGTTACTTTTCCAACTACATTTCCATCTAAAAAAAATTACCACCACCATAAATCTCACTGTCTCATCATCATTTTAACACCGCAAACAAGGCTTCCACACAGCTGCCTCTTCCTTCATTGGTGTCCATGTTCAGGCCCCTCGTCGGCAGAACTTACCTCTACACTGGTTGAATTAGTGGCAGTCACGATCCTAGCCACTGGGTCCTCGAAACCGCCCCTCAACGTCACTCAAGACTCCAAAAAAATCAGTTTCATATCTAGGAAAAAAAGTTGCGGGAGGGTGATTCGAGAAGAATCTCTTACTGCAAAATAAGTTATTTGGTCATTGGTTTAAAGACGAAGTCATCCCGATACATGTGCGAAAAAAATTACAAGTAATTATCTGCATGAAGTATAAACTAACCCATGAAGATTTGAATAAGAATTGGCAAAGCTAAAGCATACTAAGGTGAATCTATTATCAAATGCGGAATAAAACTCAAAAGGTACTTCATCAAGGATCAAGTGCAGAGTAAAATTCTACTCAATTTTGTCAATACTTCACCAAAGTGTGCAGTAAAAAAAAATGATAGGAGTATACCTTTTGGTTGGTCTAGACCATACCTTCGTTCTTTGTATGATCCAGCAGGATGAGAAAAGGATTTACAATCTTCTAAGCAAGGTCAATATGAGAATGTATAAATAGAGTCAGGAGGAAGAAAACGTTGACTGTTACGTTTGAATTTTTGCAGTTACAATCTTTCAATATTAATGGTGCCGTAAATCACGTTGGTTAATGGTGGAAATAGGGAATAATTGCTCCTTAAATCTCATTGACACTGCAAACAATCCACTTGTTCTTGGCTTTTGTTTTTGAATTTGGCAGTTACAAAATCAATGGGGTCCTAAATTCGTAATCTCATACCGCTCCTCAATCATTGTGGTTGTAATGCTCTTTAATGGCCGGTATTAATAATTTGCTCATTCAAAATGGCAGACATAGGCAATAATTACCATTATGTTTGACCATGGTTTTGTAACGGTGGTCAACAATGACTTAAAATCAAATTAAAAGCTAACAAAATGTTGTCTTAGTGGATAAAATATGTTAGCTAGACGATTATGGTGCTCGACAAGGTTGGAACTACCGCGGCATTGTATGTAATAAGTCATATCCGGCAACACTTCAAATTTACATGAGTACTCTTACGACGAGTTAAGTACTCATCGACTTCCAAGTCAAAGAAAATTACATCGTCACTCTTTTAGCAAGCTAAACGCTTGTAAACTTCTAAGTCAAGACAAAAGAGGGTAAAACAAAAAAAAAAAAAAAAAAAAAAATGAGTACTCATACAACAAGTTAAGTGCTCATCGACTTCCAAGTCAAACAAACAAACAAAAATCGAGACCACGCCACGTCAACACACCCAAACAGTGTACGTTGGTGTTTCCACAAGAGGAATGGCGAGGAAGGCTTCTATCAACGCCGCTGCTGAAAGCTTGCGCACAGCTCAAGTTCCCAAAAGGCCTCGTAGATTCTCTGTTGCATCCATTGCTGCTGCTGCTACTGCCATCATAAAAAATGCTTCACCTCCACAAAAGGAGAGCAAGGAGGTCAAGGCTAGTGGTTCATCACCTCGCAAAGTGAAGAAGGCGACGCCAACAAAAGAGAAAGCTCCAAGTCCTATCTTCGAATCAGTCATGGTCATTGGTAGCTCTAGCATTGAAGAACAATTGGAGCGCGTGAACAAGGTCCTTGAGAAGATGATGCAAGAAAATGAAGAGAAGAACAAGAGGATTGAAGACCTTTAAAGAGAAATGGAGGAGCTTCGTAACAAGGAGAGCTCAAGCCCTCATGTCACTGATGAAGAAGATGAAGATGAAGATGAAGTCCATCATGATGATGAAGATGATGTTGGAAGCAAGAAAAATGGTGAAAAGCCTCTAAAAAATGATCTTAGTGCCTACAGCGAAAAGAAGCTACAAGACTTGATAGCCAACGCAATCAAGAACCAGTTAGGTGAAGGATCTTCCAATAGCTTGCGATATGTGAAGCCATACACAAAGAGGATCGATGTCTTGCGCATGCCTGCCAGGTATCAACCTCCCAAGTTCCAACAGTTCGATGGAAAAGGCAACCCCAAACAACATATTGCTCACTTTGTGGAGACATGTAACAACGCTGGGACAGATGGAGACTTGCTAGTGAAGCAGTTCGTTCGCTCCCTCAAAGGCATCGCGTTCGATTGGTACACGGATCTAGGTTCTGAGTCTATTGACAGCTGGGACCAGATGGAGAACGAGTTCATGAATAGGTTCTACAGTACAAGACGCATAGTTAGCATGAGTGAGTTGACAAACACGACTCAATGGGAAGGCGAAGCTGTTGTGGAGTACATCAATCGATGGCGTGCACTAAGTCTGGAATGCAAGGACCGCCTGAGCGAGACTTCAGCAGTTGGAATGTGCATCAATGGAATGAACTGGGACCTCCTATACATCTTAAATGGGATCAAGCCTAAAAGCTTCCAAGAGTTGGCAACTCGTGCTCATGATATGGAGATAACAATCAATGCTCGAAACAAGACAAAATCATCTTCCTCTAAGACCATTGGTGAAAAGAAAGAGTTCAAGAAAACCGACAAGGGTTCAAAGGGCTCGTCCAAGGAGGCAATGACAGTTACCGCTAGTAATGCGCTTGTCAAGATTTCTGCAAAGCCAAAGTATGAGAAGAAGAAAGAGGCATACACCAAGGACTTCAAGCATGACAAGCCAACGTTAAAAGAGTTGCAGTCTAAGAAATATCCATTTCCTGACTCTGATCTTTCAGGCATGCTCGATGATTTGCTAGAGAAGAAGGTCATTCAATTGCCAGAATCAAAGCGGCCAGACCAAGCAAATAGGACTAATGATCCTAACTATTGTCGATATCACAGCTTGGTGAGTCATCCCCTCGAGAAGTGCATAACCCTCAAAGAAACGATTATGCATTTAGCAAAGGATGGGAAGATCATCTTAGATCTAGATGACGCAGTAACAACAAACCACACAAGTGTGATGATCGAAGGACTTGATGAGCCAACCATGGAAGCTTCGAATCAGGTGGACCCTCACAAGCAAGAAGAAGTATATGTGGTACAATTTGGAAGTCTTAAGCCAGTAGCTTTCAAAGTTCAAAGGTCGATATCATCGCTGCAGAAGACAATTCAAGGCGCGGTGAAAACCATGGAAGTCATTATTGATGATGACAATGAAGGTTGGACTCTGGTGAAACGCAAGAAACCAAGGAAGCAAATAAAGCCACAAAATCAACCGCCTGCACCTCGCAAGAGAAAGCAAAATAAGAGGAAGAGCTCACATCGCTCCAAAGGCAAAAAGAAATCAAAGAAGGTGGTCAAACCATATGTCATCCCAATTGATTTAATGGAACAAGAACCTCCAGCTCCTGTCATGCTAGAGGAGTTCTTCCCTAAAGGTTATCTCAACAAAGTTACTGTCAATACAGTCGCGGTAGCTGATGAAAGTGAGGAAGATGAAGAAAAGGATGATGCTTCAGAACTTGTGTCATTGGAACACTTAAGCCAACTTGGAGAGCAAGAAACCAGGTGTGTATCTTGCAATACTGCCTTGACGTTCTCTGATGAAGATCTATTGCTTGGATCAAAGCTCTATAATAGGCCTTTGTACGTATCTGGCTACATAAGAGAACAGAAAGTGAAACGCATCTTGATCGATGGAGGGTCTGGTGTAAATCTCATGCCAAAGGCAACCATGATGGAGTTGGGCATTACAAAAGAGGCAAAAAAAAAAAAAAAAATTACTTGACTACTCTTACGATAAGTAAAAGTATTCATGGACTTCCAAGTCAAACAAAAAAAAGAGATCGAGACCTCACCACGTCAACACACCCACACGGTGTACGTGACAAGGTCCCGAGGGGGCAATTTGTAGGCACGGAAAATTTATTAAAGTGCCGAAGATAAATGAAAATGAATTATTTTAAGTTAATATCAAATTTTAGCTTAATTTAATTATATTTGTCCCGCTAAATTGAATCCGAGTCAACCCATATTGCAAATTGGGTTATTTGGGTCCGAAAGCAAAGAAATGGTCAATTGGGCCCAATGAGAAGTCAAGCTCACAAAAGAGTCAATTGAGCCCAATTGAGAGGTCAAACCCACAAATAGTCAATTGAGCCCAAAAAGTCAAGCTCATGAAGAAAGCCCAAGTGTTCAAGTCCATTAACTAGGGGAGAAATCTCTATAAAAAGGAGACTTCTCCACCATTTCCAAGGAGAGGAAAAAAATCACTTTACAAGAAAAAAACTCATTTGTCAAAGTGAAGAAAAAAAGAGACATCAAAAGCTCTCAAATTCTCTCTACAAATCTCATTCGCAAGTAGTCAACAAGCACCACAAAATCGTGCCGCCTACCCAAGGAAAACTCAAATCAAATTCAAGCATCGAAGAGAGATTCAAGTCAACGCGACCCTCTCAAGAAGCTAAAATCAAGCAAGCGAGCCTTGAAGATCGAAGACTCGTACTTTAGTAACGTTGTATAATCAGAGGATAAATAGAGGTTGTATACATAACTTTCTGATATTAATATAAATTCATTTGTTTCTCTGTTTTGTGTTACAGTTGTATTGCAATACAAAATTTGTTGTTCCAATTATGATGGACTAAAGATAGAATTTCCATAAATTTATCGACCAAGAATTCTAAAGGTAGAATTAGCCAAGAGGTTGGCTTATCAATTTACAGATAATTGAGTCTTGGGATCATTTATATAATTCTTGAGGGAGGTCAATTGTATAAATGATCGAGTCTTTGCATTAAATCATATTTTGCACTAGACTTAAATTCAAAACGATGAGTATGCTTATTATGTTTTTCTTCTTTTTCAGAGTAGAACTGGTTTATATTGATAAATACCGCATATAAAAAATGGCTGGAAATACTGATATCCCTATGCCAAGTGTCATGCTCGCGCGCGAATCCTTGCTTAAAGCTTTTATGGACCACATGAATCAGTCCACGCGACTGAAAAATGACGGGTCCAACTTTGCGGGCTGGGAGGCGACATTACGGAATGCAGCCATTGCTGACGGCAAGCTCCAGTACTTGACTGAGCCAATACCGCCAAACCCAGGCCCCAATGCGAGAGCTAACGAGTCACATGCTTATAATGACTTCGTTATGGAAGCGGGTGCGATAAAGAACGTACTCATTTTTTGCAATGGAACCCAATTTGCAAAGACGCTTCATTGCCCAAGGTGCAAATAAAATTTTTTCACCACGCTCACTAACGAGTTCTCAAAAGCACCGAGAATCGTTAGTTATGAGCATACCTGTCGCTTCTTTGAGGCGAAACTCCAGAAGGGCCAACCGGTTAGCCCACACATTCTTGATATGATTGAGAATGTCGAGAAACTGGAGGCATTTGATTGCAAAATCAGTGAGAGCATAGTCATTGACCGTGTGCTTCATTCACTTCATGATGGTTTTTCCCTTTTCAGGGCAAATTACTACATGAATGACATGAAGAAAAGTCTTCATGAGCTACCCTCACTTCTCGTACAGACCGAGAAGGATCTGAAATTGAGTGGGAGCATGAAGCAAGATGTTCTCATGATTTCCAACAAAAACAAAGGTAAGGGCAAGGCTCATGGCGACCTAAATGTAAGGAAGCCAAAGTTTTAGAAGTCAGGAAAAGGTAAGAGTTGGCCTGGTGAGACTAGTAGCTCACAAGGCAAGGCAAAGAGCAAAGACAGTGACAATGAATGCCCCCATTGCCACAAGACTGGGCATTGCAGGAGGAACTGTCCAGTGTACCGTGAGGACATAAAAGCAGGCCGCGTCACTCCTGTTGGTATGTCATCTTATATTCATATGATTGAGATTAACCATGCAAGTTTCGGAACTTGGGTACTTGATACTGGTTGTGGTTCTCATCTGTGTAATCATTTGCAGGGCCTAAAAAACATTACACCTCTCGCAAAGGATGATGTGGACCTGCGAGTCGGGAATGGAGAAAAAGTTGATGCAGTCTCAATGGGAACATACGTAATCCAACTCCCGAGTGGATTTGAGTTGTATTTATATAACTGTTACTATGTACCCAGTTTATCTAAGAACATTATATCTGTTTCCGTACTTGATAAAGACAGTTTTTCATTTTCAATAAAAGACAATAGCTGCATTTTCTCTTTGAATGCAAATGATTTATGGCAAAGCAGATTCCATGAATGACATTTATATCTTAGATCAAACAACAGAAATATTACACTTGAATAATAAGAAAGTAAAGGTTGGTAACAAAGATCAAACTTATCTATGGCACTGTCGTATGGGACACATATATGAAAAACGTGTAAAGAAGCTCATTGAGAATGGGACTATCTCCCCATTTGATTACGAATCATTTGGCACGTGTGAATCATGTCTCATCGGCAAAATGACTCGAATTTCCTTCAAAGGTGTTGGAATGCGTGCTAATGACCTATTAGGACTCATACATACTAATGTATGTGGACCTTTGTCAATCAACGCAAGAGACGGCTATAGATATTTTATCACTTTCACGGATGATTTGAGTAGATACGGATATGTGTACTTAATGAAGCATAAAAGTGAGTCCTTTGAAAAGTTCAAGGAATTCCAAAATAAGGTTGAGAACCAACTGGGAAGAAAGGTTAAAGCACTTCGATCAGATCGTGGTGGCGAATATCTTTCAAATGAGTTTGATCAACACCTTAAAGACTGTGGCGTAATATTACAGTTAACGCCACCTGGAACACCTCAATTAAATGGTGTGTCCGAACGGAGAAATCGAACATTACTTGATATGGTTCGATCCATGATGAGTCACACGGTAGTACGTGATTCATTATGGGGTTTTGCTCTTTTGTCAGCTGCTCTAATACTTAACCGAAGTCCGTCTAAAGCTGTAGACAAGACTCCTTTATTCGAGTTTGGGGATGCGAGGCTTATGTCAAGTGGAGACACGAGGATAAGCTCGGCCCGCGATCGGTCAAGACATACTTTATTGGTTATCCAAAAGAAATGTTTGGTCATTACTTCTATTCGCCTACCGAACAACGAGTTTTTGTTGCGACTAGTGCGAAGTTCTTAGAGAAAGAGTTTCTCGAGAATAAGTCAAGTAATAGAACCTTCGATCTGTCGGAGATTCAAGAACCAACAACCGAGCAACCAATAGAGGAAGAGGTTCCTTCAACTTATGCTACGGTTAACATCCCTATTGAACCTAAGAGGTCGGGTATAGTCTCCATTCCTCCAGACAGATACATTGGTATGGTCGGGGAGAATGAGAGAGATGATGTTTTACTCCTAGAGAGTAACGAACCCGTTACCTATAAAGGTGTCATGATCTGTTCCGACTCTAAGCTATGGCTTGAAGCCATGCAATACGAGATTGACTCCATGTATGAGAATGACGTATGGGATCTTGTTAATTTGCCTGATAAGGTACGGCCTCTCACTACAACGAAAACACGGGAAACTGACGGTTTTTCTGACGGAAAAAAAAATTCCGTCAGTGATTTTTTATGACTGACGGACTACTGACAGAATACTGACGGAAATATAAAACTGACGGATTATCCGTCAGTAACCGTCAGTGAATAATGGCGCGTTGACTAAGTCAAAGGCGGCAAAATTCACTTACGGGTACTGACGGAATTTCCGTCAGAAATTACTGATACTGACGGAAAATCCGTCAGTAATTGTCCATTATACTGACGGAGTTTCCGTCAATAGCCACTAATAATGCAGTCAAATACAGCCCAGTCAAACATAGGTTCTGACAAAAATTCCGTCAGAAAAGTTCTCGGATTCTCGCTAAACTGACGGATTCCTGACGGAATTTCCGTCAGAAAGTTTCTTTTTATGCTGAAATCGAACAATCAGCCCGTCATTCTTCCTTCTTCATTTTCCCCAAAACCTAACCCCCAAATCAATTTAATCCACTTTCCGACCACCGGCTCCATCACTACCACCGACTAACTTCCTCCGGCGACTACTTTCCGACCACCACATCCTTGGTAAGTTTAATTAACTATTTCATTCTCTTTCTTTTCTCATTTTGTTAATTTATATGTTCTTTATTAGTTGTTTGTTGTAGATCCGACGACCACCACTAGCTACCTCCGACCGTCGACCGCCGCTACTTGTCGCCGTCACTGCTTGTCGCCGCTTTCTTTGTTTATTTTCATCCTTAGGTATTATATTTGTCTTTATTTTAATTTCGCCCTCCGTCTTAATCATTTGTTTGTCTTTAATTGACGTAGGATAGTAGCCATTACTTTTTTTGTTAATGAAATTTTTGTTGTTAATTTAATTTCGCCCTCCGTCTTAATCACTTTTTTGTCTTTAATTGACGTAGGATAGTAGCCGTTATTCTTTTTGATAATGAAATTTTTGTTGTTAATTTAATTTCGCCTTCCGTCTTAATTATTTGTTTGTCTTTAATTGACGTAGGATAGTAGCCATTATTGTTTTTGATAATGAAATTTTGGTTGTTGTTAATATAATTTCGCCCTGCGTCTTAATCATTTGATAATAAATTTTTTGTTGTTGTTAGTAGCTAGTTATTACATGTGTTTTGTATGTCCAAATTATTACATGTGTTGATATTGACTTAGTACCCGTTCAAGAATTACTCGTTAGGAGTAATTTTTGAATAGTCCCCGTATTGGGACTGTCTTTCTACGTTTCAAGTCACTTAGGTAGTAAACACATAACTTGTAATTTATTAATGAGGAAAGAGTTCGGTTACAATTCCTTTAATGTTTTCTGAATGCATATGTTGAGTAAATATTTATTCAACATTGTGTATTTAGAAAACAAAGGGGAATTGCTGCCGAATGTTTTCCTCATTAATAAATTACAAGTGGTGTTTGCTAGTGACTTGAAACGTAGATTGATGGGTTTAGGTTGGAGTGATAAGGACCCAATTGAAGAAATTTAATTTTACTTGTTGATGAGAATAAATGTTTAATTTACTATGTGTGATTATTGATTATCATTGTTGTTAATTTCTGATAATTTATTTATATAACATATATATATTTAAATGTAGATACATAATAACATGAAAAGATTAGAACGACGGTGGATGTATGAAAGATTAGACGAAAAAAAGAAACCCAAGCTGATATTTGCAAATGGGGTGAAAGAGTTTATTGAATTCGCGGAACAATATAGTGAGTTTAAGGATTTAGGCGGTGAAATGAGGTGTCCATGTAAGAAATGCGATAACTTAGCTTTTAAATCGAAAAGGGAGGTTCAAACTCACTTATGGTCGAATGGTTTTACTGATAATTATTATGTATGGAATTATCACGGTGAGAAACTGGCTACCGAAGAGAGTTCAAGTAGTATCGTAGTTAGTGAGAATCCTTACCGGGAGTTGGTTGAAGATGCATTACGTGATAATGTTGAGCAAATAATGGAGGCTCGACTTAATCCCGACGACCTTAGCGATGAAGAAGTTCGTTATCCCCCACATCCCCAAGTTTCAGCCTTTTATAGAATGTTAAATAAAGCCGAACAACCAGTGTATGAGGGAAGTAGTATGAGTTTGTTGCAAGCGGCTGCTAGGTTGGTAGCATTCAAATGTGAGGACAACTTATCTCTTAGATGCGCCAATGGTTTTATGTCGTTAATTAGTGACATTATTCCAAAAAATAATCAAATGGCGCGCAATTTCCTAGAGATTAAGAATTTGCTTAAGGGACTCCAACTACCCCATGTGAAAATCGATGCATGTCCTACCGGTTGCATGCTTTTTTGGGAAGAAAATGCCGATCTTGAGGAATGTACCAAATGTCATGCCTCTCGGTATAAAGGTAAAAAGAATTTAAGTGGCCGGAAGAATTGGTAAGTCCTTTATTTTTTATTTCACATACAATTTGCATATTAATTATGAAGGATTAATATTGCCGATATATCACTTAATGTTTTTATAATACTTTCAGGTTGATCCTACGCCGTACAAGTTGTTTGAGAAAACAAAAAAGAACAAGAAGGGCGAGTGGGTTAACCCTAGAGCTGCTAAGACAAACGTAAGTTTGTCTAATAATTACTAAGGAGTTTTTTTATATCCAATTTTAATACTATTTATTAGCTAGTTTCGTTTTGTTTTGATTACTTAATGTTTTTAATTATATAATTTTTTTTTTGTGGGTTCAGGAAGCTTACACCGAGGAGATGAGTCAGCAAACGCCAACTGGCGAGACTCCAGACGGATTCCGTGCATTCTACAAAGCGGTAGACGGATTCGATAAGAAGTCGAGGCTCTTCGGGATAGGAGACAAGGGGAAACAAGTTTGGTATGATCCACCATGCAACAAAAGTGCACGCGCTTCTTTCTCCTACAATCCTACAGATTACACTCAATTCGCAACTCAGAATACTCAAATGAAGGAGCAATTGAATGCACTTGCGAATGAACGAGAACATGAGAGAGCCGCCCGAGTTGCCCTTGAAGCACAAGTACGGGCCAATCAAGAACAAATGGATTACCAAGCCGCGCAAATGGCTGCCATGCAAGCGGCTATGATGAGATTTCTTCCCCCAGAGTTGTGTAACAACTTCCCTCCTCCACGTCCAAGAGATGACAACGCGGACGACGGGCACGGTTTTGGAGGACCTCCCATTACCCCCTTAGGTTAGTAATGTTTAATCTACCTAAGTTAGGAACCGTTGAATTTGTAAGCTTGTAAAAACAAAGTTGTATGAATTTGTAGGACATTTTATGTAAAGAATTCTTTTTCCAATTTCCATCGGTCTTCCCTTTTATTTTTATTGCCTTTTGTTGATTCCCGACCGTGCGGTCGATGTGAGTATGAATTACCGCTTTGCGGTGAACGTATGTATTTTCTGTATTTCAGGTTTTGTTGAAATTTTCACCGTTTAAAACAATGCAAATAACGCATTGTGGCTGGACAGCAGGCTGCTGTTTCCAGCCACTACTCTTTTTAGTACTGACGGAAATTCCGTCAGAAAAGTCAATATTGACTTGACGTACTGACGGAAATTCCGTCAGTAAAATCAAGTCAAGTTTGACTTTCCTGACGGAAATACTGTCAGTAAGTCAAGTCAAGATTGACTTTTCTGACGGAATTTCCGTCAGTAAGCCAAGTCCATCTTGACTTTACTGACGGAATTTCCGTCAGGACAGTCAAGATTTTGTTGACTTTCCAATTAATTTGCTTGACGCAACTCCCGTCAGTAAGCCGTTAGTATGGTAAGTTACTGACGGATTTTCCGTCAGAAGGTGTTTTTTTGTTACCAATTAAAGCGACGCGTGGTACTGACGGAAATTCCGTCAGTAATTGAAATTGTTGACGGATTTTCGTTGTTACTGACGGATTGTGTCCGTCAGTTTCCCGAGTTCGTTTTGTAGTGTCTTCAGTGCAAATGGCTTTATAAGATAAAGCATTCCGTAGAAGGACAACCAGACACCTATAAGGCACGGCTAGTAGCAAAAGGTTTCACTCAAGTGCAAGGATTGCAATATGATGAAATTTTTGCACCCGTAGTTATGTTGCGTTCCATTCGGATAATCTTAGCGATTGCCGCTTTTCATGACTATGAAATTTGGAAAATGGATGTGAAAACCGCCTTCTTAAACGGTTATTTGGAGGAGGAATTGTACATGGTACAACCCGAAGGTTTCATTGATCCTAAAAATCCTAAGAAAGTTTGCAAGCTTAAGCGTTCCATTTATGGACTTAAGCAAGCTTCTCGGAGTTGGAATCATCGTTTCGACCAGGTGATAAAAGAGAATGGTTTCACTCGATCGGTCGAGGAACCATGCTTGTATGTCAAGTCGAGTGGGAGTAAGATTGTCTTCTTAATATTGTATGTTGATGACATACTCTTGATTGGGAATGACATCCCTCTCTTATCTTCGGTAAAAGTATGGTTAAAGAACCATTTCCAGATGAAAGATCTGGGTGAGGCACAACGCATATTGGGGATCCGTATCTATAGAGATAGATCACGACGGATGTTATCACTCAGTCATGAGTCTTATATAGATAAGATTCTTGAGAGGTTCAGCATGACCAACTCCAAGAAGGGGAACCTTCCAATGATTTCTGGGATGCATTTGAGTAAAGCTCAGGCACCCAAGACATTGGAAGAGGTCGAGCGCATGAGTCGTGTTCCTTATGCATCAGCTATAGGATCGATCATGTATGCCATGATATGCACACGTCCGGACGTGGCATATGCATTGAGTATGACGAGTCGGTACCAAGGCAATCCAGGTGAAACACACTGAATGGATGTCAAAAACATCCTTAAGTACTTACGAAGGACTAAGGATTGGGTATTGAATTATGGAGGAGATGCTGAGCTATGCACAATCGGTTACGCAGATGCTAGCTTCCAAACAGATCGAGATGACTCCAAATCTCAGTCTGGATTCGTCTTTACTCTTAATGGCGCTGCGGTCAGTTGGAAAAGCTCCAAACAGAGTGTTATAGCATCATCGTATTGTTTCATATTTTGTTTTTCATGTAGATTGTACGACAACATTGAACACAAAAAGTGAACTGAATTACATTATAATTGTTTTGGTCCGTAATCGCCT
Organism: Heliosperma pusillum; assembly: GCA_022085475.1. NCBI lineage: Eukaryota > Viridiplantae > Streptophyta > Magnoliopsida > Caryophyllales > Caryophyllaceae > Heliosperma > Heliosperma pusillum. Next base: position 12,491 of record JAIUZE010046990.1, on the reverse strand, counting down.
ACATGAGCTGATAACTCTGGCAATTATACTGTGAAGTTGATTGATGGTGGGTTCAACGAGCCATAAGTCAAATGGTTGACTGATCGATCACAGATACGAGTTATAAGGATACCTCGTAGGACATCGTGACAACGTTATGGAGTCCTAAATGTTTCAGAACATTCGGTGCCAGGTCGTGGATAGGACGTCCATAGTGTTCCTAAGAGTCGATTCTTTTGACTATCGACTGTCTCTTGAGATTAAGACAGTTTTTGGGTGACTTTGGTTTCTTTCTCATGGTCGACCGTAACAGGAGGCTAAGTAGATTTTTACTGGGTCATTTCCTACTGTGCTTGTATCTGCAGGATTCGAGTTGAGGAAAATATCCAACCTTTATCAGGTTTTGTTATTTCTCAGGGCCACTCGAGGAGTTGTAACTGAAATGCATGGCCATGCTCGAATAATGATTCGTTTATCAGTTAAGTTACTCTCTAGTCGGGGAAACCACTCTTGATACTGATCACTTGTAAAATACGACCTTTGTGAATACGGACTTTGCAAATTGTTTTACATTGAGTGGGAGACATTTTGGATATGAGAATCGGTTATCGCACATACACTTGTAAGGACAAGTGGGAGATTGTTGGAGCTAGTGTCCTCCACACTTAGTGTGATAACGTGTATAAATCTCTTACAGGTTCACAGGGTATACTTAGTATTCTTATCAGTTGATTAACGTTTATCGATAACGGTTGGCTTGCTAGAAGTTTAACGTTATTGTCATTTTAATGGCGGTGATCAACTGGTCCCTAAAAGTCACACCTAAAGGATGTGTTTGAGAGATATGATTATATGAAAAATATAATCATATTGATGCCTTATATGACTAAAAGGTTTGTCGATGTATATGACTAAAAAGTTAGTCAATGTAATGATGATACGATTATTTAATACGATTAAATAATATTAGCTGAGACGAATTAAATGTTAATTCGTAATTGAATATAAACTGTTATATCTAATTAATGTATATAATGTAATTATTTAATACGATTAAATAATGTAAGCTTAAACGAACTAAATGTTAATTCGTAATTAAATATAAACTGTTATATTTAATTAGCAAATTATAAATATACGATGTTTATAATTGACGTATATATTATAATATTACATTCACATATTATACATTAAATAAATAAAAGAAGAAATAATCTTATCTTGACTCCAATTCCTAATACAAGTAGAAGAAATAGAGGGAAGACTCCTCCCTCTACTAGACTTCTATTTGGACGTGTAAAAGGAGAGAGGAGGAGAGGTCTATATAAACTCTTCTTCTCTACATAATTCATCATTTAATTCTTGACACAAAAATCATCAGTAATTTTTGTATTCTTTCTAGCAAAAGAAAAGGCATATCTCAGAGCATCTTGGGTGCAACATATAGGAGAATATCGATTTCGATATTGTTCATAGGCCAAATTTGCTAGGACCAAAGGTTAATTCTAAATTCCTATAATTTTATATTATGCAATTCATTTATGACTCGTAATTCATATACTATAGTTTCGTTATAATCTGTAAAATTAATGACGAAATATACCGATATTTCCAACAATATGTACTATATCGGGCAACCGAGATGGTAGCATCCCCATGTGATAAGGAGGTCTTGTAAGGCTCCTTGGAATATGGAGGTGTTACAAAGTGGTATTAGAGCGAACGATTTTGGAACATTAAAACCAATGAACCCAATGAACTTAGGAGTGTCTAATAAAATGAAGCCTGGTAGGAGTTGTAGGGAGCTACTGCTAGGATTTGGGAGACGTCCTAAAATCGCAACATTGGCCTATAGCTCTTAGTCGGTAACAACGGGAAGTGTCGGGCGTATATGTGTGTATAATGTGATTACTTCGTGTAACTGTTGAATATGATGTGAAGTGGAGGTGGAATATGATTATGGAACTGATGATGGTTAAATAAAGCATGTGCGAGATAACGAATAATATAATGATAATGATTATATTAGGCCTAAGAAAAACGAAGACTAAGAGCATCTCCAATGGTAAGCAATAAGATTACTAGCTTAATTTTCCACATTATATTCAAGCTAATACACTTTTAAGCTACAAAGTACCCCAATGGTAAAACTACTAGTTTTGTGGCTTAACGTTTTGTTGGACTTATTTTATAGTTTTGATAATGACATGTATATACTTGATAATGTGTTTTAATTAATATATCATATGCATGTAATTGTGTGCTTTAGTCTTATCATATCTAACAACAATTACAAGAAAGAAAATCAAAGTTATAGGAGCTTAAGACATAACTTTGGCAAGTTCTGTAAGACAAAGTTATAGGAACTTCAGGTATAACTTTGAAAGTTCATATGCAAAGTTATAGCTACCTTAGTTATAACATTGGAGAAACAATTCAAGCAATATTTATTTCAAATAACACAAGACTCAAGATAGAGGGTCTTTGTGATCAAGATGAAGAGATGATCCGTATACTGAAGATCTTTGTGAAGATTGGATAGTATAGGTCGTCATTCGGTAACTATTCCATTAGAGTGGTTTTATATTTGTATAGTTATAGCTTGGACCTATAACTTTGGATGATAAAAGTTGATGCATGATTTTGAAAATAAATCTTTTAAATGTTTTCAAAAAGAGAAAGAGTATTTTTATATTTATCAAAAGTTTTAATAGATAATGTATTTGTGAGTTTCTATTGGTTAGTAATATAACTTATGGGTTGTCATGCTACCTAGGGTTTCTAATACATTCTATCTCAATTTATTGTTAACCTAGTGTTTGTGCCACCTAGTGTTTGTGCCACCTAGGGTTTCGTGAAATCTAGGGATTGTGCCTCCTAGGGTTGTGTGCTCCTAGGGTTTCGTGAGATAAGGAATTTCGGCCTCTATAAGTTTGTTTCGTTGCTTACCTTAACCTAGGATTCTAATAATATCTTTACAACAATATTTTGAGATATTAATGATAAATATATTTCTAAAAGATAAAAGCAAATAATATTATTTATGGAAGTGTCCCGTATTTAATTTTATTTATGGAAGTGAGATATTTATTTTCTGCTGCATTTAATTTTATTTTAATGGATTCCAAATACTTAAAGTGTCCCGTATTCAATAGGAAGAAGTATAGTTTGTGGAAAAATATGATGACCCATTACATAATGGCTAACGAATGAGAGTGTTGGCTAATCATTAAGAATGGCCCTAATAAGATCATGCTTGGATATATTACTGACACTTCCACCAAAAAGAAAGAAGAGGACTATGTTGAGGCAGATTATAAGAAAGCTGATAAAAATTCAAAAGCTATCAGTCTGTTGCAAAACGACATGATTGCTAATGAGTTTGACTGTTTCTCATCTAGCTCAACTGCCAAGGAAATATGAGATGGTCTAGAGTTAGCCTATGAAGGGACGACTGTTGTCAAAAAGCAACGTATTGCATTGTTAATGCGAAAATACGAATTGTTCTCTATGGAGCAAAATGAATCGCTTGATAGCATGTCCACTCGCTTCTCTAGTATCACCAATGAATTGAAAAATCTTGGAAAAACTTTTGACTCTGAATAAATTGCTAGAAAGATCCTTAGAAGTCTGTCTAAACGATGGAGACCTAAGGTGACGGTAATTGAGGAATGTAAAGATCTATCTAACCTATCTTATCAAGAGCTACTCGGAACCCTAATGGCTCACGAGATTACTCTTTATGAGGATGAGGCAAACGATTGCAATAGTAAGAAAGTGGCTTTACAAGCTGAGTCTAGTCAAAAACAAGATTCGGATCTTGAATGTGACACCCCGCGATTTAACAGTAAAGTAAACACATAGATTTGCAGCGGAAAACACGGGATTTTAAAAACTTTTAAAGCAAAATCGTGAATGTTACTATGCTGCAAAACCAAAACTTAATTTAATAAATCGTTTATACAAATTGTATCTTAAATAAATACAAGGGACATTGATCCCTTGATAAAACACAGTGAAGATAATAAACTAATATAAACTACACGCTAAGGGTGAATCGCTGTAAGGACAACGCTCGCTAGCTCACTCGCCACAACCCCATGCAAACACAAACCTGCAACATGTTCATTCATTAAAAATGAATGCCACAGTCAGTGGGGAGTAACTCAAGGTTCTCCCAGCCATATCACATGAAAACGCACATAAAGAAGCATATAATCATGTGTCATCATGTAAACATATATATCATGCCGGATGTGAGAATAGAATTATGATAATAACAATATGCGAGTAAAGGAAGCCATCATCCATCATCATCATGCAATACAAGACTCGGGGAAGACTCCCCTTGGCAACCATATAGAACACTAAGGGCTTGCATCTCACCATTAGCGACATATGCTTGAGAAGGTTTAGGACTCGACATACAAACCAATCATAGCCATCCAATCAATCAAGTATACAATCCATCATATGATCAAACATAAGCATACACACTCTCACGGTAAATGACACGCACTAGCACCATGTACATAGCAAGTATGATCAAACACGTCTACGGAATAAACATTTCCCTAAACCATACACGATAAACATTTCGTATATGAAAGATTCACACGTCCACGGGATAAACATTTACCTGAACCATACACGATAAACATTTCGTATATGAAAGACTCATTTCCTCCCGGTAGGACGACGATAATAATACGGTCCTAGTCTAAACTTGGCCAGACTCTCGGAATGAACATGTTCCGATTCGACAAGCGATAAACATTTCGCATCCAAGACTCGGTCAAACACAGAAGCCGAGTACCCCAAATTCGGTCAAACTACTCGAAAGAGGCGGAAAGAGCACAAGAATGAAATACAAGTAAGTACGCTACATGCAATGAAACCACCTCGCAAGGATACAACATTTGACGGCCGGGTCGATCAACGCATTGCGTTCACCTCCTAACAACGTCATCATATCCCCACTAAAACATGCTGGGAATAAGGGTGTAGCTGGGAATGAGAGTTCAAAGCACTCAACGAGTAGTGCTCAAATAAAAAAGATAAGGTAGAACCGACTCAAGAGAAGATATAACAAAAACTGTCACACATCATGTGAATAGGGCATTATATAAATGAAACTATGATAAACATGAATCAATACATGATACATAAGCATTAGACCAAGTTTAAGAAGCATAATAAATAAGAAACATAGATCCCCTCTCAAAACAACATGTTTGGAAACCAACTAAAACAAGGATCCACTTCAAACGGTCATAACTAGAATTCTAGATGTGCAAATGCAGAAATTCCATATGGAGGCGATAGCTTATACTTTTACGGTTCCAAAGGTAGATCACAAGCCCAAAACAAGCAAGTAACGACGGCGATATGATCGTTTTACAAAAAGGAGTCAGTGTAGGGAGTCCTAGCGGGTCATCGAGACCGGCGGCCGGGTACCCGGCTGGGACACACAGACTTGGCCGAAAACAAAGGGAAAGAAAGAGGGGTGACTCTGAGCCGGTGGGGCGGCGGCCGGGTACCTGGCTGGGTCATACACCTCAACAAAAAAACAAGGCTTTAACATTCGTGACTCCAAGCCAGTGGGGGTAGGCGGCGGCCGGGTACCCGGCTGGGGCACACACTACTCTAAAATCACCAAAATTCATCCAACAACAATAAGAGGACTCCCAGCCGGTCATGGGGACGGCGGCCGGGTACTCGGTTGGGCCACATGGCTCGAAAAATACCTCAACAACAACAATAACTTCAATTCTTTTGGTACCCATTAATTCCTATCATCATTTACCATCATCAAACCATATTAAATGTAATGTAATCATACCCAATCATTACATAGGGTCAATTAAGACAACAAAAGACAACATTTATCGCTAAACACAAGTCTAATCATAAATAAATGAGTAAATCCAACCACATTAACATAACTTAGCATAAGATTAACATATGAGGTGAATTAAACATGGAAAAGAGTAGTAAACACATGTCCATATGAAATCAAAACAAAAACACATCTTTTAAGACAAATACTACTCTAGCATGTAAAGCACATAATAGTGATATTGAGTAACCCCTCACCATTACCTCGATTAGCACTTCAAATGTTTGATTCCCAAGCTAATCATCAACCCACATGAACTCCTTGACCCAAAATCTTCAAAATACATCTTTTCCCGATAAATAAAGTGACGAGAACCTAAGACCGAAATATGGTGAAAGGCGGTCTAAAAAAGAAGTTAAAAGTTTCGAACTTTTATTAGATAGAAAGGAACATGATGGTGAGAGGGTTCCGAAACATTAAAACGGAATTGAATTACGTTAAGAAACGAAGAAGTTATGCCCGTCTTAAGTTTAGATCTAGAAAGTTGGTTTTATAAAAAGTTGGAGGAAATAAATATTTTATGTTATGAAAAGAAAGAGGAGGATAAGAGGAGAAGATTAATGTAAAAATTGTCAAGTTTCGTTGAGAGACGGAGAAATGGCATCCGTCTTAAGATTATAAAGTTATGAAATTTTAATGGTGTTTTTGGTGTTTGAGGAGGAAGATGAAGATGCTGAAATTTTAGAAGGGATTTAGAGATTTGTAGTGGTTTATTTTGAGAAGGTGAGTAGTAGTAGGCTTTAATATTCAAGGTGGGTGTTACCCATTCTGATTTTCGAGTATAGTCCGATTATGGGATCGTAACGGACTGAAATGCGTCGGTTTCTACCCAACTAAACTAAATTCTATTTAATATTAATTTACAGCCACGAAATCATAAATTATCGACTTAAAATATATTAACCAATAAAAGTAAAAGACGAATTTATAAAATTCACGACTTTAGTAAATTACTCGTTATTATAAAATCTGGGGTGTTACATTGAAGATGAAACAGTGTTATTTGCTAGGCGTTTTAAGAAAAAATTCTTTAATGAAAAACAAGGAAAAACGTTTAACAATAACACTAATAAATCTTATAATAAGCCAATCGAGACAAAAGGGTCTCTCTCAAGTCGCGGTTGCTTCAAGTGTGGGGACAATGATCAAAGGATTAAGGTTTGCCCTACCTGGAAGAAAATCAAAGACAAAAATCAACGAGATAAAACCAAGAAGGAATTCAAGCAAGTCATGATGGCTTATTGCTGGGGAGATCTTGACACAGAAGACGACGAGTCAGAGGAAGAAGAAGTTGACAACCTATGTTTGAGCAACATCAGTCTTGACCTAATTTATGACAGCAACAATGAGAGTGAATTTGAGATGTGCCTTGTCGGCAATTCAGATTCAGAATCAGATTCAGAAGATGATGAAGAGGTTAGTCATCTTGAACTTAAAAAGAAAGTTAAGAAATTATCTAAGAAGTCTTTAATTAAGTATTTTGAAGAAACCTTAGATCATTGTCATGAACAGAGTCTTGAATTAAAAGATCTTAAGGAACAAACTCTTGACATTGCTGAGGAAAACCAACTTCTGAAGGCCAAAGCTAAAAAGCTCAAATCTAAAGTTATGGCTACTTCAGCTACAACTTCAGACATGACAAATGTTGAGAAAGAAGATCTTGAGTCTAAAGTTATAGCCAATGAAGCTATAATCTCAGATTTAAAGCTCAACATTAAGCATCTTCAAGCCAAAGTTATAGCTAATGAGGCTATAACTTTAGAATTGAAGAAAGTCAATGAGCTTTTAAAATCTGAAGCTAAGGCAAAGGAAGTTGATATCATTGATCACAAGAAAGAAAACTCTTTTTTTTCTCAGCAATTGAAAGATATAGAGGCCGAATTTTCCCAAGCCAAAGATCAACATAATGAGGAGAAATTTATCTTGAACAAACGTTTTAATGATTTCCGTGAAATTTGTAAAAAGAATAATCCCTCCAAAGACTCAAATATAGACCATTCGATATGTGAAAAAGAAATTCAATCTTTGAAGGAATTGCTCCTACATGCACGAAAAGTTCATGATAAATGGGAAGGAAGTCAGAAAGTGTTAAACTTCCTTACCGAACAGTCTAAAAATAACATGAAGATGGGTCTAGGACATGAATGTTATAGTCGAAGAGACCATGATAAGTGCAAATTTACTCCTTCTGACCGTGACTTCAGAAGAAGGAAATATGTCAATCTTTCAAAATATCTGATTTGCAATTATTGTGGTCACAATGGTCATGTTAAAGAAAATTGTGTTAAATATGTCAATGACAACAAAAATCAAACTGATTTTGTTAAAGAACATGACGTGTCTAGTATTGATGAGTCTGAACCTGAAGTTTAACGTGAAGAGTTTAGAAATAATGAGTTCATATGGTTTTATGACATAGCTTTCGATTACACATCTAAACCTTCAACATCTAAAGTGAATGTGAATCAAAAGCAGTCATTCAAACCTAGTGTGCGTTACAATAGAAAACCTAGACAACCCTATGTTAAGACCAAAAGAATTATAAAATAGGTATGGGCTAGGAAGGATCAAATTTACAGAGTCACTAACCACAAAGGACCCAACTTAGCGTGGGTACCTAAAAGCTGTATTTGATTCCCTGGCAGATAATATTGAAGGAAAATAATCTATGGTATCTCAACAGTGGTTGTTCGAGACACATGACCGGAAATAAGAATCTTTTTATTACCACAAAAGGTAGAGGACGATGAGAGCGGAAGATTAAGATAAAAATAAGGAGATTTGAGTGAGTAATGAAGGAGTAGGGAGAAATTTGAGTTGATGCATAAATGGAGTTTTGGGTTTTGGTGGCTTGGTAAGGAAGAAGGAGTAAGTGGAAAAGAATGAGGGAATTAGGGTTTAAAGGAGGTATAAGGTGAGTAAGTGGAAAATATGGGAAAAAGCCCAAAAGCGCCTTAAGGCGTAACTCACACAGAATTTCGAGTAAAGACTGAAAACGAACTCGGATTTGTTAAATTAGACACGGAAACTAAGTTCTAGACTAAATCTAAAATTACGCTGAAAAGTATCCGTATAATATTTTTAAATTACAAATAGGGTACATTTGCGGGTGTTACAAAACAAGTGCTCAATAATCCTACATTGATCACGAGAACAAAGCATTCGTGGCTCGTGATACTGTCTTTCAATAACAAATACGATTATTTCTTGATAAGACAGAGTGGGAGAAAATTTTTCAGGAGCCACAAACTGAGCATATGGTCTATTCAGTTTCCTCATTTCTTATTCAGTAGTTGTTTTTTCGGAAGCTTAAGAGGTCAGGAGGACTTTTATCACTCCTTAATAGTGATGAATTCTAATCTGTGACTTATAAAAGACTGTTTCTAGTTCCAACTTCTTGCTATGGCTTAGAGTCATGCGATTCGTAATGGACTCCATGCATGATGGTCAGGTATGTGACCTGATAAATTATACTTGAAGAAGTACGACCTCTTCAATGTAAATTGATTTTAAGATCGAAATTTGCATGGATGAACATTAAAATGTTTTCAAAGATAAATTGGTAGGCAAATAGTTTTGCACCAACCTTAATTCTTCGATCCATTCGAATATACTTAGTGATTACAGCATTTCATAATAGTATGATGACAATTGGATCTTAAGAACCACCTTCTTGAATACGATTCTAGAAGAGGTAGAATATTTTATATTCACCTGTGGGTTCGTAGATCCTAATTATCCTAAGTTAATTTTACAAGCTTAAGAGGATGTGTTAAGTAAGCACTAAAGAGTTGGAATTAGTGTGTCAATCATGTCATAAAATATTCCTCGATATCTCGAGGAATTATGTTTATACATGAAGTTTAGTGGGAGTAATATGTTTTTCATCAGTCTTATATGTGGAGACATATTGATCATTTTAGATGATGGAAGATTTTGGAGAAGTAGAATACATCTTTTAGATATCTGGATTTATGAAGATAAATCTAAAAGAATATTAGCATTAAGTCAAAATTCTTATGTTGATAAGATCTTTGATTAGTTCAAGGAAATTGAACACATAATAATAGATTCCTTTTGCTTCCGCTACGGGATCATTTATATACGCTGCGATGTATGCTCAATCCAACATTTCACATGCTTTGAGCATGACAAATTGTTTGCAATCAAATCCAAGTGAGAGTCATTTGATAGCCATAAAGAACATCCTTAAGTACTTGCGAAGGACTTAAGATATGTTCCATGTGTTTGGAGTTTGAAGTAAGTTGCGTAAGGGGTTACACAGACTTCAGTTTCCAAACTTATCAAAGTGATTTGAAATCACGAACTGGCTGTGTTTTATAGAAGATTTATCTGTTGGAAGAATTCCAAGCAGAAAACACTATTAGAAAGGTTCCATGTAGAAGTGACATTTTCAAATATAAATGTCATGTATCCGTTGGAAGTGTTCCAGGCAGTTTATCATTGCGGATTTCACAAAGGAAATGGACTACATTCATATGATGATGCATATGAAAGTAGCTTGGATTCGACAGTATTGGAGGGACTAGAAGTAGTTCCTATAGTTGTATATCCTATCCCATGATACTGGTAAAACAGTGGGAGCTACCTTTAGGCCAAGAGTCCTAAGTCTAGATTCAAACCTAGACACGTACTCAGAAAGTTTTATGTAATATGAGATTACGTAGACAAAGAGAAATAACAATCAGAACAATGGGAAAGATGCAAGTATTGCTAATCCATTAGCCATGCCTTTTGCAGGCTGAACATGATAGTCATGTCATTTCAATGGGGATTGAAATATGTACCTGAATTGCTAGAGATTATGAGATATGAAATTATTGATAGCGTATCAGTTTTTCCAAATATTAGATAATCGCATTCATTGTTAGAGTTTCATTAAAAACTTCTTATTTAGTTTGACTAAATTTTAATACTTTGTTTATCCGAATTGGTTGAAAGAAAAGTTGAACCCAATTCAAGTGAACATGATGAACTCAGTGTTTTGTCCCTACTCACTCATTTGAGTTGACGTCTCGAAGTGACTAGATTGTAAGTTGATCGATGGTTGGTTTAGCACCATGGGGTCATGGAGATGACTGGTCGTTTACATAGACAGATTGTGGAGACAATCTGTCGGGCAGTGACCATAATAGAGTCCCTTATCAAAATTGTTGAAGCCTGGTCGTGGCGGGGATTTCTATTTTATTCCTATGAGTCGATTCTTTAGACTGACGATCATTTACCTGAGTCGGTGTAGTTTTTGATTGACTTTGGTTTTTGTCCTAGGTCGTGCCGTGAAAGGAGGCCGATGAGCATCTTCTGGGTCATGGTGATATGCATCATACAGTGTAAGATGGGTCAACAGGAATTGTCCACCCACGTTGGGTATTAACATCTTCGGGCAACTCGAGGAGTAGTAACTGGAAAGGCGTGGCCACGCTCGGAAGATATCTCTGGTAGATTTTCCGGTCAGACAGTTACTCTCCCAGATCGAGAAAACCACTCTATTTATAAATTTTTAATCGCAAGTGCGACCTGTAAGATACCTTGCGATGAGTGGGAGGATGTGACGCAAAAGAGACAAGAGAATAGGTAGCACACAACTTGTCGAGACAAATGAGAGATATTGTTGGAGTAGGAGTCCTCCACAATAGTGTTGCTACATGCACAACTTGTATCGGACATGTCGATAAAACGGTTGGAATAAGTGTCCTCCACAATAGTGCATTTATATAACAAATCTCATTTGGAATATACGTGACATGATTAGAATATTTTGATACTCCACGTCAGTTGATTAACGTAAATCGATAACGCTCAGCTGACTAGAGTTTGACGTTATTGTCGTATGACGGCGGTAATCAACTGATCCCTTTAGGTCACACCTATAGGATGAGACCCAAATAGAATACTAATTATTTATATACGATACAGTTTAATTAGGGCATTACATATATTTGATATGTACGTTTAGTTACGAGAGTTATTTATTGGAAATTGAGTTAGGAACACATTCCACTTAAGTTTATTAGTCAATTATACGATAACTGACTGAATAAATTTTACGTCTTATTTAATACGATTAAATAAGATTTTATTTAGTGATTAATCGTTAATTCATTAAATTAGTTGAGGTTATGCATATATTTTGAGGTAGAGGTAATTGGTTAATTATGTTTACAAAGAGTTGTAAAATAAATTAACTGGACATTGTGGGACCCATTATATATTGATATAATGATTAAACAGCACTTAAAAGTTAAGTGTATATTATTTATTAATTTGAGTCGTATAATTGTTATATGATCAAATTAACACTTAATTATGCAAGATAATTAAACATATGATTATAAGTATTTGTGGGACAAATATCAAAAATCAAAATAGACCACATTTCACTAGTGGAGGCCGGATATAGTGCTAGTGGAGATCAATGATGATTGTTCTCATCTAATCCTACACTCCACCTTATGTTATGACATGTATGACACATGATCATTATCATTATACAATCTCATACACTACCATTATGCATGTGAATAAAATAAGAAGAAAATCACCCATTTTGGGGACTTGTGGGTGCCGGCCATAGTGACATATGATGGGCACT
>JAIUZE010046989.1:0-20018 GCA_022085475.1 Heliosperma pusillum | reverse complement strand
TCATATAATTGTTATATGATCAAATTAACACTTAATTATACAAGATAATTAAACATATGATTATAAGTATTTGTGGGACAAATATCCAAAATCAAAATAGACCACATTTTGCTAGTGGAGGCCGGATATAGTACTAGTGGAGATCAATGATGATTGTTCTCATCTAATCCTACACTCCACCTTATGTTATGACATGTATGACACATGATCATTATCATTATACAATCCCATACACTACCATTATGCATGTGAATAAAATAAGAAGAAAATCACCCATTTTGGGGACTTGTGGGTGCCGGCCATAGTGCCATATAATGGGCACTTGTTGTTCATTTTCAAAACACTTGATTTTCATGCTTATTTCATACTTCTCTTTCTAACTCAACAACTCTCTAAAACTCACATGCAAACTAATATCCATACAATACTACTAGTGTAGTATTACAATAATATTAGTAGTATTTATCTTACTGATTATCTAGTTAATAATAAGCTAAGATTATTTGGGTTTAATCTTGGGTGCAACAAGAAGGAGACCTTCTACTTTGGAGGTTATTTTATGGAGTATCATCCACTAAATACATACTCAAGAACAATAAGAAAGAGTTCTTATTGTGCCCCATATTGGCCGAAAATTTCCATTGTAAGGAAATTCAATCTTATCTTTATATTTATGCTTTTATATTTGCATGCATGATAACTAGATCCTAAATCATTAAGTTAATGTAATTTAATGAAATAATTAGAGGAGTCTAATTAGAGGTCTAGGACTTACATTTCACCCACTTGGCATGCCTGTGATTTAGCTTGTGTTGGCCACTAATGTACTTCAATGCCTCATGATTTGAATGTAGGACAAAGGGCTTTGGCTTCAAGTAGTTCCCCCAATGAATGAGTGCCCTGATGATAGCATAGAACTCTTTGTCATAGGTAGAGTACTTAAGCTTTGCCCCATTCAGCTTTTCACTGAAATAAGCAACTGGCTTTTGACCCTGGATCAAGACTGCCCCAATGCCAACCCCACTAGCATCACACTCCACCTCAAATAGCTGATCAAAACCAGGTAACTTAAGGATTAGAGTTTCACACATCAATTTCTTAATCCTTTCAAAGGACTGTTGGGCACCCTCAGTCCACTGGAACTCTCCCTTCTTAAGGCACTCAGTAATAGGTGCAACAATTAAGCTGAAATTTTTGATGAACCTTCTATAGAATGATGCTAGCCCATGGAACCCCCTAACCTCAGTGATGGTTTTAGGAGTAGGCTAAGTCTGAATTGCTGCAACCTTCTCTTGGTCAACTGATATTCCTCTCCCTGACACAATGTACCCCAGAAATGTAACCTCCTCAACCATGAAGGTACACTTCTCCAGCTTCCCAAACAACTTCTGCTCCTTCAAGATTCTGAACACTGTCTCAAGGTGTCTGAGATGCTCTCCTTTGCTACTACTGTACACCAGTATGTCATCAAAGTAAACCACAGCAAACCTGCCCAAACAAGGTCTCAACACCTTTGTCATAAGCCTCATGAAAGTGCTTGGTGCATTGGACAACCCAAAAGGGATTACAAGCCACTCATACAGCCCATGTTTTGTTTTGAAAGCAGTCTTCCATTCATCCTCTTCTCTGAGCCTCACCTGATGGTATCCCTGCCTTAGATCAATCTTGAAAAGATCTGAGCTCCACTCAGTTAATCAAGCATAACATCTAATCTTGGAATGGGGAACCTATACTGGACTGTGATATTGTTGATTGCTCTACTGTCAGTGCACATCCTCCAGGTGCCATCCTTCTTAGGCACCAACAGAGCAGGTACAACACAAGGACTTAGGGACTCCTTTACAAATCCTTTGCTCATGAGCTCCTCAATCTGTCTCTGCAGCTCTTTGGTAGCAGCTGGATCACTTCTGTAAGCTAATCTGTTTGGCAGTACAGAACCTGGGACTAAATTAATGTGATGTTCAATTCCCCTTAGGGGTGGTAGCCCATCTGGTAACTCTTTTGGAAAGACTTCCTTGTACCTCAAGATTAAAGGCTCAACTTCCGCAGGTAACTTGGAGCCCTTCCCCTCTGCAACCTCCTTAGAAAGCAAGATGATTATAGGTTGTTCTTGCTTCATTTCCTTAATCATGGCTGCATCAGATAAGAACAGTACCCCATTGATTTCCTCTGGCATATTAAGACTCCCATAACTCCTCTGGTTGGGTGGTAGGGGTGTCAAGGTGATCTTCTTTCCCCCATGTCTGAAACTGTAAGTGTTATCTTTTCCCTGGTGAGTTGTGTTCCTGTCAAACTCCCAAGGTCTCCCTAGTAGCAGATGGCAAGCATCTATGGGAACCACATCACATAACATCTCATCCTTGTATATCTTCCCAATAGAGAATGGGACCAAGCACTGTCTATCAACTCTCACCTCAGCCCCTTTGTTCAGCCATCTCAATTTGTAGGGGTGGGGATGTTCTTGAGTGACCAAGCTCAGCTTGTTTACTAGGGTGATGGAAGCTACATTGGTATAACTTCCCCCATCAAATATCAAATTGCACACCCTCTCTTGGATTGTGCATCTACTCCTGAATATCAAAGATCTCTGGTCATCCTCTAATGGTGTATCTTGGGATTGCATGATCCTCCATAGGACTAAGTTGTGGCCTGTATCAGGGTGAGCCATAACTAAGTCCTGCCCTGGCTCCTCCTCAGTTGTTACTTCCTCCAATACCATACTCTCATCCACCTCATACTTTACCAGCCCCTCCCTTTCCCATTCCTTTACCTCCATGAGTGTCATGGTTCTCTTAGAAGGACAGTCCTCCCTAAAGTGACCATAGCCCTGACACTGGAAACATCTGACCTTGTTCTCTGTTGGGGTGGGGTTAGGTTTGGAGTTCACAACTCCCTTTCCCTTGTCTGTGGTAGACTAAGTGGTTGTTTTAGGGGCCTCCCCAATTCTAACACCACTATAAGGTTTGTGTACAGGTCTAACAGTAGGTTTAGACACATCAAGTTTGGTTTTGCCCATCTTCTCAACTCTCAAAGCTAGGTTGACAACATCATCATAAGACCCTCTAAGAATCTGGCAATTCTGACCCTAGCAGCAATGCTCCTATCTAGACCCTCTAAGAATCTGGCAATTCTTTGTTCATGTTTCTCATTGACCTCACGCTGGAGAGTCAATTGTTCAAAGTCCCTTAGATATGCTTCTACAGGTCTCTCCTCTTGTTTCAGTTTAGATAGTTTAATGAACAGGTCTTGGGTGTAGTCTTTGGTCAAAAATTTACTTAACATTTTCTTTTTAAGTTTTGACAAAAATCTAAGGGGTTCTTTCCCTTCCTTAATCCTTTGGTGTTTCAAATTATCAAACCATAAGGATGGATACCCTTTCAGCCTTAACACAGCAACTTTGAATGACTTAACATCAGTGTAACCTTTGTATTCAAACACCTTTTCAACATCCCTAATCCATTCTAGTAGGTCATCAGGATTTAAACTAGCAGAAAATTCAGGAATTTCTACCTTAAGATGTTTGTCAGTGTGATCTGGAACCTCCTCATAAGTCCTGTTGCTTTCTCCTGAGTCTGATCCTTCCTCCTCCTGCAGGGGCTGTCCCTTTCCCATGCCCATGTGGCCACGACCTCTGCCTCTGCCTCTAGGGGGTGGTCTTCCTCTTACTGGATGTGGGATGTTCTCCATGACAGTATTAAGGGAAGCCAGCACCACATTGACAGTGCCTGCAACTGGTCCACCTTCCCTTCAATACCTGCAAGCCTCTCTTCACTCATTGGGATGTTTTTTTGTGTTTTTGTTGTAGTTAGGGAAATAATGAACTCACAACCAAAGCTCTGATACCAATTTGCAGTGATATAGTCAGGGTTTGTAAGGATTGACACATAATGACTCAAGAATCAAACTAGACACAAGGGGTATGGATGTTAACCAGTTCCCAGAGCTAAACACAGGAAACTAGACAACAAACTGAACTGACTAAGTCTACTCACCATAGCCTAGCACGGGTTAATAACCTTGAGTCTGTTGGAGCTAGTGTCCTCCACAGTTAGTGTGATAACAGCTAAGGTTCACAGGGTATACTTTGTATTATAATCAGTTGATTAACGTTTATCGATAACGGTTGGCTTGCTAGATAAGTTTGACGTTATTGTCATACAGATGGCGGTGATCAACTGATCCCTAAAAGTCACACCTAAAGGATGTGTTTGAGAGATGTGATTATTTGAGAAAATAATCATATTGATGCCTTATTAAATGACTAAAAGGTTAGTCGATGTATTTGACTAAAAGGTTAGTCAAATGTGATGATGATACGATTATTTAATAACGATTAAATAATGTTAGCTGGTCATTAAATATAAAATGTTTTATTTAGTCAATGTATATAATGTTGGTATAAACTAAATCTAAACTGTTATATTTAAGTTGGCAGATATGTATTACACGATATTATTATAGTGTATTGGTCCGACATTACTCGGTTTATGTGACGGTCCATTACTAGAAATAATTAGAATACATATTACATTATATACATATAAAGTTATATGCTAACTACCTAATATAGGTTGAGATAAATAAGGAAACCAGGGTTTTTGATTTTGGATGCTTTCCTCTTGAATTCTCACGGCACAAATGAGATAAAAAGGAAGAAAAAATAAAACCCTAGACTACAAGAATTCTCACGGCACAAAGGAAAAAGAGGAGAAGAAAAATTCTGATTATGACTCTCTCATTCATCTTCATATTCATCATCAATATACACACAAAATTAGTAGTAATTTTGGGTATTTGTTCTAGCACGACGAAGGCATTTTCTTGAACCATCTTGGGTGCAACGATAAAGAGAATACCTACATTGGTATTTGTTCTTAGGCCTTTTTCTAGGACCGAAGGTTAGTTCTTAATCTCTTGTTTTATTATGCAATTTCATTTATGACTAGAAATTCATATAGTTATAATTTCATTATAATCCGAATTATTTAAAGGGGAGCATACCGATATTTCCCACAAGTGGTATCAGAGCCTTAGGCTATGAAATTATTTTATATGTTTTTCAATAAATGTTTAGTATAATTTTAAAATAAATAAAAAAAATTTGCTGTAATTTTTTTTCAGCCGAGTATTTTTTTGGGCCGAGAGTTTTTTTTTAGGGTTCCTTTTTTATTCATATATGTTGTTGTTTTAATATGTTAAGATAATATTATAATGAATTAGTTGATGTTTTGATTTAATGAGGATTAAATTGAAATAAAAAAGGAATTTGTTTTGGATGTTAAAGAACATTCATTGTGCTAAATTTTTCGATATGAATATACAAAACAATTATGATTAGTTGAGTAATTTGATAATCGATTAATCATGATTTGGATATTCATTTTAAAAGGTTAATTTGAATCATCTAGTTTGTATCAATGTTTAATAATGATTAGATGTTGAATGTTTGTACCGATCTAGTTTTATTAGCATGATCAAAGTTAAAAAGTTTAATTTGTATCTTATTTTTTTTACTGTTCACCGTGGCTACGGCTACTGTTCATAAAAAAAAATTAGGGTTTGGTTTTGTTGTTTTTACAAAACCGAGAAATTTTTTTTTTTTTTTGTACCTGCTACTGTTAACGGGTACTGTTCATCCGTGAATAGTGAAATTTTTTTTTTATTTTTTATTTATGTTTTGTTTATTGCATTATAAAGATAATGTATGTTGATTATTGTTGTGAAAAAGTTCACAATGATAGATACCCTATTATTTTAAAAAGGTTTAAAATAATGTTGAATTTAATTTATGTTATATCCGATAATATGAATTAAATTGGATTATGGTTGATTAAAATTGTCACATAATTATGATAATTTTAAAGGTGGTTTGGATAAATTAATCATCATAATTAATGAATTATGTCTTGAAGGTTTAATTTATTTTGTTGATGCATTTTATTTGGTTGAATGAATGAATGAATGGATGAATGGATTATTTTGGTATTTTTACAAGAGGTTGTAATTTGTATTGCTTAGTGTGGCATTAGTAGATTGTGTTATCGTAATGATGGTAACATGGTCTTTGATGTATTTTGAGATCTCGAATCTCCCCTTTGTAATCTTTAATTATAATTTTTAAATTAGAATGTAAATAGGTTTATATTTTGTAATTTTAAAAATTGTATCTTTGAGAAGACCAAAGATGGAGATCGGATAGCTCACACCCGCTACATGGACCAAGATGGAACATCAAGTCAAGCTTATAGGGTCCATAAGGATGGATTCCAAAGTGTAATTTTTGTTCTATTTTGATAGGATATGCCACACTAGGACTTTGTACTTTGTTTTTCTTTTTTCCGTTTTTATTGTTTTTCTTTCGCTTGATAGTTAGTGCATCATATTCCGCCTAAACCAAAGCACCTACTACTTAATTGCATGAAAATTGACTCATATAGATTGTATGTCCATTATCATGGACATCCTGATGTCACTCAAAATTCTAAAAGCTATCATCTTAAATTATTCATTCTCAAAATGCTAGATCATTCGTTCATTTAAATGAATAAAATTAAAGCTGATGGACCTTCCTCTAAAACCCAAAATTGAGATTAGTCTTTATAGGGAAAACTGTTATGACTCCCTTCTTCGTCGGTAGGCATATAGGACCTTACTCTCCATATGATCCCTTCTACGTTGGGTAAGTAGTATGTGTTGACCTATTTTACCTCAACATTATAGTCCGAGTAATATCTCGTGATTATGATGGACTAAAGATAGAATTTACAGAAATTTATCGACCAGGAATTCTAAAAGTAGAATTAGCCAAAAAGTTGGCTTATCAATTTACAGAAATTGAGTCTGGGGATCATTTATATAATACTTGAGGGAGGTCAATTGTATAAATGCTAGAGTCTTCGCATTAATCGGTTTTGCATTAGACTTAATTAAAACGATGAAAATGCTTATTATGTTTTATCTCCTTTTTCGCAGTCTAGCATTCATTTATATCGATAAAACTGTTATAACAAATGGCTGGACATGCTGATGCCCCTATGCCAAGTGCCACGCTCGCACGCGAATCCTGGCTTAAGATGTTCATGGACAATATGAATCAGTACACGCGACTGAAGAGTAACGGGTCCAACTTTGCGGACTGGGAGGCTTTATTACGGAATGCTGCCATAGCTGACGGAAAGCTCAAGTACTTGACTGAGCCACTACCGCCTAACCCAGGTCCCAATGCAGGAGCCAATGAATCACTTGCTTATAGTGATTTCGTAATGGAGGCGGGTGCGATAAAGAACGTACTCATCTTTTCAATGGAATCCAATTTGCAAAGACGATTCATTGCCTAAGGTGCAAACAAGATTTTCACCACGCTCACTAACGAGTTCTCAAAAGCACCGCAGATCGTTATGTATCAGCTTACCACTCGCTTCTTTGAGGCGAAACTCCAGAAGGGCCAACCGGTTAGCCCACACATTATCGATATGATGCAAAATCACTTGATTGCAAAATCAAAGAGAGCGTGGTCATTGACCGCATGCTTCATTCACTCCATGATTGTTTTGCCCAATTCAGAGTAAATTACTACATGAATGATTTGAAGAGAAATCCTCATCAGCTACACTCACTTCTCATACAGACTGAGAAGGATCTGAAATTGAGTGGGAGCCTGAAGCAGGACGTTCTCATGATTGCAAACAAGGGTAAGGGTAAGGGCAAGGCTCAGGCCGACCTAGCTGTAGGGAAGCCGAAGGTCAAGAAGCCAGGAAAGGGCAAGAGTGGGCCTGGTGAGACTAGCAGTAGCTCACAAGGCAAGACAAAGAGCAAAGAAAACATGGAGTGCCACCATTGCCACAAGACTGGGCATTGGAGGCGGCACTGTCCCGTGTATGCTAAAGACGTAAAAGCAGGCCGCGTCACTCCTGTTGGTATGTCTTCTTTTATTCATATGATTGAGATCAACCATGCAAGTTTCGGAACTTGGGTACTTGATACTGGTTGTGTTTCTCATCTGTGTAATCATTTGCAGGGCCTAAGAAACATCAAAACTCTCTAAGAAACATCAAAACTCTCGAAATGGGTGATGTGGACCTGCGAGTGGGGAATGGAGCAAGAGTAGCTGTCGTTTCAGTGCGAACATATGTAATCCAACTCCCAAGTGGATTTGAGTTATTTTTAAATAACTGTTACTATGTACCCAGTTTATCTAAAAACATTATTTCTATTTCCGTACTCGATAAGAACGGTTTTTCATTTGTAATAAAGGATAATAGCTGTATTTTCTCCTTTAACGAAATGATTTATGCTAAAGCAGTTTCCATGAATGAGATTTATGTTTTAGATCAAACCACAGATATATTGCATGTGAGTAATAAAAAGGTAAAGGTTGGTGACAAAGATCAAACCTATCTATGGCATTACCGTATGGGACAGATATATGAAAAACGCGTGAAGAAGCTCATTGACAATGGGACTATCTCCCCATTTAACTATGCATCATTTGGCACGTGTGAATCATGTCTCATAGGCAAAATGACTCGAATTCCTTCAAAGGTGTTGGAATGCGCGCTGCTGACCTATTAGGACTCATACATACTGATGTGTGTGGACCTATGTCAATCAACGCTAGAGATGGTTATAGATATATTATCACTTTCACGGACGATTTGAGTAGATATGGATATGTCTACTTAATGAAGCACAAAACTGAGTCCTTTGATAAGTTCAAGGAATACCAGAATAAGGTTAAAAACCAGCTGGGTAGATAGATTAAAGCACTATGTTCAGATCGTGGTGGCGAATATCTTTCGAACGAGTTTGATCAACACCTTAAAAACTGTGGTGTAGTACTACAGTTAACTCCACCTGGAACACCTCAATTAAATGGTGTGTCCGTACGGAGAAATCGAACATTACTTGATATGGTTCGATCCATGATGAGTCAAACGGTAGTGCCTGATTCATTGTGGGGCTATGCTTTTTTGTCAGCTGCTCTTATACTTAATCGAAGTCCGTCTAAAGCTGTTGACAAGACTCCACTTGAAATGTGGAAGGGAACCGTCCCTAACTTGTCCTTTATTCGGGTTTGGGGCTACGAGGCTTATGTCAAGTGGAGACACGAGGATAAGCTCGGCCCGCAATCGGTCAAGACATACTTTATTGGTTATCCAAAAGGAATGTTTGGTCATTACTTTTATTCGCCTACCGAACAACGTGTTTTTGTTGCGGCTAGTGCGAAGTTTCTAGAGAAAGAATTTCTCGAGAACAAGACGAGTGATAGACCTTCGATCTGTCGGAGATTCAAAAACCAACAACCGAGCAACCGATGGAGGAAGATGTTCCTTCATCTTCTGCTGCGGTTAATATTCCTGAGGAATCTAGAAGGTCGGGTAGAGTCTCCATACCTCCAGACAGATACATTGGTATGGTCGAGGAGAACGATAGAGACGATGTTTTGCTCCTAGAGAGTAACGAACCCGCTACCTATAAAGGAGCCATGACCTGTTCCGACTCAACGCTATGGCTTGAGGCCATGCAATCCGAGATGGACTCTATGTATGAGAATGACGTATGGGATCTGGTTGATTTGCCTGATAAGGTTCGGCCTCTTCAGTGCAAATGGCTTTACAAGATAAAGCATTCCGTAGGGGGGCAACCAGACACCTATAAGGCACGACTAGTGGCAAAAGGTTTCACTCAAGTGTAAGGATTGCATTATGATAAAATTTTTGCACCCGTAGTCATGTTGCGTTCCATTCGGATAATCTTAGCGATTGCTGCTTTTTATGACTATGAAATTTGGCAGATGGACGTGACAACCGCCTTCTTAAACGGTTATTTGGAGGACGAGTTGTACATGGTACAACCCGAAGGTTTCATTGACCCTAAAAATCCTAAGAAAGTGTGCAAGCTTAAGTGTTCCATTTATGGACTTAAGCAAGCTTCTCGGAGTTGGAATCATCGTTTCGACTAAGTCATAAAAGCAAATGGTTTCACTCGATCGGTTGAGGAACCATGCTTATATGTCAAGTCGAGTGGGAGTAAAATCATTTTCTTGATATTGTATGTCGATGACATACTCTTGATAGGGAATGATATTCCTCTCTTATCTTCGGTTAAGGTATGGTTAAAGAACCATTTCCAGATGAAAGATCTGGGCGAGGCACAGCGCATATTGGGAATCCGTATCTACAGAGATAGATCACGACGGATGTTATCACTTAGTCAGGAGTCTTATATAGATAAGATTCTTGAAATGTTCAGCATGACCAACTCCAAGAAGGGGTATCTTCCAATGACGTCTGGGATGCATTTGAGTAAAGCTCAGGCACCCAAGACATCTGAAGAGGTCGAGCGCATGAGTCTATTTCCTTATGCATCAGCTATAGGATCGATCATGTATGCCTTGATATGCACACGTCCAAACGTGGCATATGCTTTGAGTATGACCAGTCGGTACCAAGGCAATCCAGGTGAAACACACTGGATGGCTGTTAAAAATATCCTTAAGTACCTACGGAGGACTAAGGATTGGGTATTGACTTATGGAGGAGAGACTGAGCTTTGCGCAACCGATTACGCAGATGCTAGCTTCCAAACGGATCGGGATGACTCGAAATCTCAGTCTGGATTCGTATTTACTCTTAATGGTGCTGCGGTCAGCTGGAAAAGCTCCAAGCATAGTGTTATAGCAGATTCTACGACTGAGTCCGAGTACTATGCCGCTTCAGAGGCTGCAAAGGAAGTTATATGGATGTGTCAATTCTTACAAGGACTTGCCATAGTTCCTAGTTCGAATGACCCGATCACCATCTATTGTGATAATTGAGGTGCCATCTTCCAGGCTAAGGAGCCTAAGTCTAGCAACAAATCTAGACATGTACTTCGGAAGGCTCACATGATCAGAGATTACGTGGAGCAAAAGGAGATAGTGATAGACAAGATTGCTACGGATGATAACATAACAGATCCTCTCACTAAACCGTTAAGACATGATAAACATGTAGGGCACGTTACTTCCATGGGAATTAAACGTGTTCCTGAGTTGTATTAGCTGTTTGTATGAATTAGATACATCTTTTTCATATACTAATAATAACTTCATCGTATTGGTTTCATATTTTGTTTTTCATGTGGATTGTATGGACAACATTGAACACCACAAAGTGAACTGAATAACATTATATGTGTTTTGGTCCGTAATTGCCTACATGAGCTGATAACTCTGGCTATTATATTGTTAAGTCGATTGATGGTGGGTTCAACGAGCCATAAGTCAAACTGTTGACTAATCGATCACAAATACGAGTTATAAGGATACCTCGTAGGACATTGTAATTCGTGACGATGTTATGGAGTCCTAAATGTTTAACAACATTCGGTGCCAGGTCGTGGCTTGGACGTCCATAGTGTTCCTAGAGTCGATTCTTTTGACTATCGACTGTCTCTTGAGATTAAGGCAGTTTTTGGGTGACTTTGGTTTCTTTCTCACGGTCGACCGTAATAGGAGACCAAGCAGATTTTTACTGGATCATTTCATACTGTGCTTACATCTGCAGGATTCGAGTTGAGGAAAATATCCAACCCTTTATCAGGTTTTGTTATTTCTCAGGGCCACTCGAGGAGTAGTAACTGAAATGCATGGCCATGCTCGAATAATGATTCGTTGATCAGTTGAGTTACTCTCTAGTCGGGAAAACCACTCTTGATACTGATCACTTGTAAAATACGACCTTTGTGAATGCGGACTTTGCAAATTGTTTTACATTGAGTGGGAGAAATTTAAGGATATGAGAATCGGTTATCGCACATACACTTGTAAGGACAAGTGGGAGATTGTTGGAGCTAGTGTCCTCTACAGTTAGTGTGATAACAGCTAAGGTTCACAGGGTATACTTTGTATTATAATCAGTTGATTAACGTTTATCGATAACGGTTGGCTTGCTAGATAAGTTTGACGTTATTGTCATACAGATGGCGGTGATCAACTGATCCCTAAAAGTCACACCTAAAGGATGTGTTTGAGAGATGTGATTATTTGAGAAAATAATCATATTGATGCCTTATTAAATGACTAAAAGGTTAGTCGATGTATTTGACTAAAAGGTTAGTCAAATGTGATGATGATACGATTATTTAATAACGATTAAATAATGTTAGCTGGTAATTAAATATAAAATTTTATATTTATTCAATGTATATAATGTTGGTCTAAACTAAATGTAAACTGTTATATTTAAGTTGGCAGATATGTATTACACGATATTATTATAGTGTATTGGTCCGGCATTACTCGGTTTATGTGACGGTCCATTACTAGTAATAATTAGAATACATATTACATTATATACATATAAAATTATATGCTAACTACCTAATATAGGTTGAGATAAATAAGGAAACTAGGGGTTTTGATTTTGGATGCTTTCCTCTTGAATTCTCACGGCACAAGTGAGATAAAAAGGAAGAAAAAATAAAACCCTAGACTACAAGAATTCTCACGGCACAAAGGAAAAAGAGGAGAAGAAAAATTCTGATTTTGACTCTCTCATTCATCTTCATATTCATCATCAATAGACACACAAAATTAGTAGTAATTTTGGGTATTCGTTCTAGCACGACGAAGGCATTTCTTGAACCATCTTGGGTGCAACGATTAGGAGAATACCTACTTTGGTATTTGTTCTTAGGCCTTTTTCTAGGACCGAAGGTTATTTCTTAATCTCTTGTTTTATTATGCAATTTCATTTATGACTAGAAATTCATATAGTTATAATTTCATTATAATCCGAATTATTTAAAGGGGAGTATACCGATATTTCCCACAGAGTCAAACAACAAGCAAACAACCCACAGTCTGAGCACAGGGAGGTTTAACTTGCCCACAGACTTTGATTAATACCCACAGCCCAGCACAGGGTATTACCAGGCCTGACTCTCACCTACCGCAATGCACAAGTTGAAAAGATTTTAGAAATGAGAAGAATTCTCAGGGTTTTTTATTCATTCAATAACTGTCTTTTACAAAGAGCAAGGGTCCTTTATATAGGCCTCATGCTTGTCTAATACAACCCTAGAATCTCATCTAAGGGCCAGGATTCACTTCTGAAATATTACAAACTACTGGCTAACAAATAAAGACTTGAATACAAAAGAAAATACTAAAACAGACAAAAGTTGCAGACATTGACAGTGATGTGCTTCAGTTGGTTTGTTTGTTGAGCTTCTGGCTGGGAGCTTGTGGACGAGCTTCATAAATGCTCCTTGACCTTCTTCTGCATTGTTTCTAAGAGTAGGGAAGACAATCAAAGACTTTTGGAGATAGTCTTTCAGTGTTTAGCTAGAAATGATAAACTTTACTTTATGCTTTATGCTTTTCTGGTAGACTGATTTTGATTTGGATTTTTGGGATGGTTAGGGTGTGAGTTGGACCTGGCTCCCTAGGACTTTTTTGGACTTAGTTGGAAGGGTTTGGCAGTCCATGGTGGCAAGTGGTGGTTCAAGGTGTGTTGGGAGTTGTGCCTTCCCCAAGTGACTCCTGCTGGATAGGTTTGTAGGGTTTTGTTTGGGTGTTGGTGGGTCTGTTGTTGGGTGAGTTTGCTCATGTCTTGGCTCGTGTCCTTTCTATCATTGTCCTCCATTCTGGCCTTGCCTTGGCTACCCATGCCCTTCTCCCTGATTGACCCTTGAGTATCAACAAAGAACCCCCCCTGGCAATCAGTGGTTATCATTTGACCTCCCTTTGCCAGCCCCTTGTTCCCATTGCTGATCATTGCCCTGCCCTGTCCCTCAGCTCCTGCTGCACTTTCAGTCTTGTTTTTGAACCATTTGTGTGTGTGTGTCTAAGCAAGCAAAAACCGTATTGAAACACTACTTTCCTGAGAGTTTTCGTTCCAATTGGTTATCAGAGATTTGGTTTGAGAGTCATCTTACACCTACCTACATTAGAAACACAAAAACAACCTGTTTTCAAGAGAGGAGTTCAATCTGATTTATGTGAGTAAATCAATAGCATTGTTTGTTATGTCTTATGTTCCATGTCAAAGAATGAAGCCTTGTGACCTTGGTTCCATCTCCAAGTCCTTATAAGAAGCTAGGGGGAAGTTGCAAGCTCTTACAAAATGGTATGAAGGTGATGTGCTTCCAAAGAAGGCAACTGGCAACTATGGTGTTCCAAAGGAGCCTAAACCACCTGATTTGTACCAAGGGAAGTACCACCTGCCACATGAGGGTTCTAAGTCCTCTCCTACCCTTGGGAGCAAATGTAAAACACCATTACTTCCTTCCTTTAATGGTGAAAACAGTAGAGCATTTGTGTCTTGGTTGTATGATGTTGAATGCTACTTTGAGCACAAGGGTTATTCTGAAAAAAGGAAGCTTGAACTGTTTGTGTCTTGTTTAAAGGATAATGCTTTGTTATGCTATAATACTCTCAATATTTCAAGGATAAGGAAAGGGAAGGGTATGATTACTTCTTGGTTTAAACTTGAAAGGAACATGAAACAAGAGTATCTACCTTGTTCTACCATGGATGATTTTTGGACTTAACTAAAAGCCCTTAAACAAAGTTCATTGTGTGTCCTTGAATATCCTAAGTTGTTTGAGGAGCTACACTTTGTTTGTGATATGAATGTTGAGGGTGTGCAAAAGGGAACCAGATTTTATCATGGCCTGAAATCTGAAATTGCAAGGAGAATTGATTTAGAAGTGTTGTATCCATATGATAATTTGCTTGAGTTAGCTTTATATGTTGAGAAGAGCTTAGTAAGGCCTAAAAATCATGAGGTCTTAGCTAAAGAGGATAGTTTAGAAGGCATCAAATCAGTTGGGAAAGAGAAGAGTTTAGGTCAAATGGTTTTTGTGTCATACTTGGATGTTGCTTGTCCTAAGTCTAAGCTTAAACCAAAGGTCATGAGTACATGTGGTGAAGTGAAACGGTCATGTAGTGCTATCATTGAGAACCCATGTTTTGAAAATAAAACCCCCTTGAACTCAACCTATGAGCCTACTAATGAAGAAGAGAATAGCCCTGTCCTTTCTTGTGGAGCCATCAATGAGCAAGCTACTGATTTGGGTCGTATAGAGGTGATTGTCGACCAAGGACTACTTTTGCTTCAAACCATGAAGTTTGGACAGTCCATGGTCATGTTCAATGGTGGTAGTTGATGGGAGTCGATCAAGAGTGAAGCAAAAGAAGAGTCTTGGATTGTTCCATACTCAAGTGTGCCAAATTTGATCTCCTACACAAGCCATTCTTCTTTCTCGTTAACTTTCATCTTGGGAGGTATATCTTGTACTCTTGCATCCTCACACTTTCATTCTTACATGTTGATGAGCTTACAAGTTATTCTTGCTCATTTGGGTGCTGTAACACCCGCTATGGTACCCTATTTTTATAATGAAAATATTTTACGGATGCTTTTCAGTGAATTTAAGTTTTAATTTAGAATTTATTATTCCGAGTCGAATTTAGAATTTCCGAGTTCGTATTTGGAATTTCCGCGAGATTCCATGAGAATCCCGTCGTAAGGCGTCATTGACTTTTGTTGACTTTTTCCTTACACAACTCACACTTTCCCAACCTAATTCATTACTCACTCAAACACAAATCAAACTTTCTTCTTCCTTAAGAAATCTCAAACCCTTGCCTCCATTTTCATCCGATCTTATAATCATCGTATCTCATTCGTTTCTTGCTTAAATTCGCGTAAGTTCGTCTCATTCTTCCCCTCTTATCATCATCTATCCGTATTGATAATAAAATTACCGTCTTTCTCGCTTTTCAAACTTTCCGTCTTTCCCAAGGTGAAGTAAATTCATGTTTTATTAACTATTTTGTAGGTGGTGACCTCCAAGATCCCGACAAAGACTATTTCCTAATAGAAGAGGAGCTTAACGAGTAGTGAAGACGCAATAAGGTAACGGTGAAGGGTTACTCGGTATTGTGACAACCCTCGCGAATGCGGAATAATAAATCAAACAAGCATGCGAATTACAATGCGGAAATAGGTAGTTTTTAAAAACTTTTATACATGCAAGTTAAATAAAACGAGGAGTGTCAAAATATTACAAACTAAGTACGGAATATACAATAAAAGAGACGAGGGTCTTCTTAAAATGTTACACGAACAAGTGTTTAACCAAAACATGCTACTATCGTCTAAGGTGAACTTCCAGGGACAACGCCGCTAGCTCACACCCGAACCCCAAAATATCGTATCCAAAAAGTCATCCATAGCAAGCAACCTATTCATCCATGAAAAACATGAATGCCACAGTCAGTGGGGAGTAACTCCGGGTTCTCCCAGCCATATCACATCAAACGTACATATAAGGAAATACCAAAGTAAAGCATGCATATATATATATATATATACATGTGAGTTGCAATAAGAATAGATAGGCAATACGAGATATAATGATAAGAGCATGTGTAAATCAAATCCGAACCATCATGCTATTCAAAGACTCGGGGAAAGACACTCTTAGGCGATCGAATACGCTCACTAGGGCTTACATCTCACCGTTAGCGGTATAAGATTGATAAGATTGAGACTCGACAGACAAACCAGTCAAGTCATGCGATGATTACACAAATCCAACATATTATCATCCATTCACGAACCAAGACAATGACGGTGTCCAATCATGCATTACCAGAACATATCATGAATCAGCATTCAAACCGACACAACGACGACCTTTCTCACGGTAAATGAAACGCACTAGCATCGTGTACATGGCCAGTATGATTAAAAGGCATCCACGGGATAAGCATTTCCCTGTAACGCATACACGATCACATTTCGTATATGTTCACTAATTTCCTCCGGTAGGACGACGATAATAATACGGGCCTAGTCTAAACCTGGCCAGACTCTCGGAATAACGTGTTCCTTTGACAACCCTCGCGAATGCGGAATAATAAATCAAACAAGCATGTGAATAATATGCGGAAATACGGTATTTTTAAAACCTTTAAACATGCAAGTTCTATATAACACGAGGTGTGTCAAAATGTTACAAACTAAACGCGAAAATATACAACAAAGAGACGGGGTCTCTTCAAATGTTAGCAAAGAACAAGTGTTTGACAAAAACTAGCTACTATCGTCTAGAGGTGAACTTCCAGGGACAACGCCCGCTAGCTCACACCCGAACCCCAAAATACCAGATCCAAAAAGTCATCCATAGCATGCAACCTGTTCATCCATGAAAAACATGAATGCCACAGTCAGTGGGGAGTAACTCCGGGTTCTCCCAGCCATATTACATCAAACGTACACATAAGGTAATACGAAAGTAAAGCATGCATATAAATATATACATGTGAGTTGCGATAAGAATAAATGCGATAAGAATAAATAGGCAATCCGAGATATAAAGATAAGCTCATATAGAAATCAAATACGAGACATCATGTTATTCAAAGACTCGGGAAGGACACTCTTAGGCAATCGAATACGCTCACTAGGGCTTACATCTCACCGTTAGCGGTATAAGATTGATAAGATTGAGACTCGACAAACAACCATGCCAAGTCATGCAATGATCATGAATACTCAATCATGAAATCACGCATTCAAGTATAACAACATAAAGACGACCTTTCTCACGGTAAATGAAAGGCACTAGCATCGTGTACATGGCAAGTATGATTAACAGGCATCCACGGGATAAGCATTTCCCTGTAACGCATACACGATCACATTTCGTATATGTTCACTAATTTCCTCCGGTAGGACGACGATAATAATACGGTCCTAGTCTAAATCTGGCCAGAACCCCGGAATCGCATTTTCCAGTTCGACATGCGATAAACGTTTCGCATCCAAGACTCGATCAATCAAATGACGCCGAGTACCCCAAATTCGGTAGCAAACATTCACGAAAGAGGCGGAAAAGAGCTCTAGCCACATAACAAGCGGTACGCTACATGCAAATAACACCACCTCGCAAGTATACAACATTTGACGGCCGGGTCGAATAACGCATAGCGTTCAACTCCCAACAACGTCGTCATATGCCCACTACACATGCAATTAAGCAGTAGGATACCTCTCCGTTCCGACATTCCAGCCTTACGAACGGGAAGGTAGCCAAAGGAATGAGAATACCAAGCACAAGACAAAATAGTGCTCAAACCGACTCCTTTGTAAAAACCGACTCAAAGTGGAAACATATCGAAAACCGTCACCAAACATGTGATACATGCGAAAGAGATATCATATATTCAAAACATGAATATTATAAGACTCTACGTAAAATTATACGATAAACCGATCATGTGAACTATTATAAATTACGAGTTTTAGAAATTGTAGGAAAAATATACAGCCGTGTTCCAGGCCGGGCAACAGACCGGCGGCCGGTGGGCCGGCTCAGAACACAGGCAAAATCCAAAAACAGAGGAAAAGGGGTCTGGGCCGGTCAGTCGACCGGCGGCCGGTCGACCGGCACAGCCAATCATACCAAACTCAAAACTTCAACACTGATGTGTTCCAGGCCGGTGGATGGACCGGCGGCCGGTAGGCCGGCCTGGAGCACCATATCATGCAAAACCCAAATTTCCAAAGAAGTTTCTGATGTGTTCCCAGCCGGTGGTCAGACCGGCGGCCGGTCGACCGGCTGGGAGCACTTCTTCACCCGAGAGCTTCCAAAGCCCAACCAATTCATTTCAAAACTCAATTATACTTCTAATAATCAACAACAATCAATATATATCATCCATATTCATCATATAACATCATTTACTAATCATAGCATGGATTCTAAACTTCCTAATCGTATTCTAATACGATTTCTAGCATATAAACATGTAAAACACGTAAGTAATACCGAGTAACCCTTCACCGTTACCTTTTAGCGTCTCTAATGATCGTCAAGCTCCTCTTCTATAAGGAAATAGTCTTTGTCGGGATCTTGGAGGTCGCCACCTACAATTAGATCGTAAAAAGATGAATAAAGTTCATCTTGAAAAAGACGGAATGCTTAAAAAGCGAGAAAGACGATAATTTTATTATCAATACGGATAGAGGAAGGTACGGGAGGAAGAATAAGATAAACTTACGTAAATTCTATCGAGTAACGAAGAAACTACGCCAAATCTAAGATGGACATCAAAGAGGGAAATTGATTTCTTAAGGAAGAAGAAAACTAGGTTTGATTTTGTGTTTAATGAGATTTTAGGTTAAGGAGGGAGTGTGTTGTGAGTTGTGTAGAGAAAAAGTCAAACACGATTTCCAAAGTCCAGAAAGTCAAACTAGACTGAAGACGACTTTTTCATGAAATCTCGCAGAAATTCCAAATACGAACTCGGAAATTCTAAATTCGACTCGGAACTTCAAATTATAATTTAAAACTTAAAATTATTGAAAAAGTTTCGTAAAATATTTCTACTAGAAAAATAGGGTACATTTCCGGGTGTTACAATCACCCCACCTTTTAAAAGTTTCGCCCTCGAAACTTGAGAAAAATAAAAATTGACCTTACTCGACAAGCTCGGATATTTATACGCATAGAAGCTTCGGTTCCCCAAGTCTTTCGTCGACATTTAGCACTTTCCAACAAGATTTTCACCAACGGAACTACTTTACTTCTCAACTTTCTATCCTTACGATCTAGGATACGGATCGGCTTCTCTTCAAAGGATAGATTCGGTTAAAGCTCGGGCAATTCCTTTTGAAATACATGGCTTGGATCACTAACATACTTTCTCAATTGAGAAACATGAAAAACATCATGAACCTTAGCCAAATTCGGCGGCAAATCCAACTTATAAGCAACAGCACCAATCCTTTCCACAATATCAAAGGGTCCAATGTATTTCGGGCTCAATTTACCCTTAACACCAAACCTTTTAACACCCTTCATAGGAGACACCTTCAAGAATACTTTATCACCAACTTCAAACTCTACCGGCCTTCTTCGGATATCGGCATAAGACTTTTGACGGTCTTGAGCGGCTTTCATTCTATCACGAATGACCTTCACATTATCAATGGTTTCAACAAGAACATCGCGGCCTAAAT
>JAIUZE010046986.1:0-28146 GCA_022085475.1 Heliosperma pusillum | reverse complement strand
AACATGAATAACATAAAAGCAATGTATATAGAAAATACAAAACCTTAACAGATATGATATGCTTTTCATGTTATGAAACAATTAACTAACATATAACCTATCATATGAAAGCTATCATGTGAATCCGATAATAAAATATAACACTAGGTAGGGAAGCTGGTATGCTAGCTCAGAGGTTACCATGTAACATGGCCATGATACACCCAAACCCTAATCAACACGTAATCATGTGAATCAGTTAACAATCGGTAATCCAAACTCTATCAATCTTAGCCGGCTTGCATCTCACCTTCTAAAACTCATAGAATCATACAAACATGAAAGACCAATACGTCTAGAAACAGGCACAAGTTCTTAGCACAGTCAATAGTCGATTTCTGTAACTCGAGTCTATACCACAAGGTAGGAAAACATCCTAGCCCTAGACTGATCAGACCTAGCGACAACAGCTAACCCATTCCTCGTCTCATTACTAAACAGTACATGAGAAACTCTACTAGGCGACACCCTAAGCAGAGATGGCTAGTACTTAAGCTGGCTCCCTTCCCAAAGCGGAACTCTTAGGATGCCATGCCCCCGGCTTGGTATCAAAAGGCCCAAGCCAGTGACACAAAAGCTATCAACAAGGGAACATATACTCGTTAAAGATAGTACGGGCCTATCAATGTCATGGTCCAAGATACTCATTTAGAATTAGAATGGTCAAGACGCCATATACTCATAATTCTCTATGGGTACTTAGTCAACACGACACCAACCATATAATCAAACAGTCACGGGAAAACTTCCTATCATGTGACTAATTGCATATAAATCATATTCAAATATCATATCGCCTCATATCTACTAAGGCTCATTCATTCATTAAATAAAAACCTTACTTGAAGACAAATCCCCGACCCGAGTCCCGCGACGGGTCATCAGTCAAAACGGGGCTGACTAGATCTTAGTTTGACCAAACCCGTTTGGTCAAACCGGCTAGAAACAGAGTCTTAGCCATCGAGGCTTGAACATAAGAATATCACATTCATTTTATGCTATTTCCTTCAATTTCTAACATGTGAATTATTAATTCATACGAAAACCCGCTTGACTTACATGATATCAAATTAAACTAAAATCTCGTATTATAATTTCTAACATGTGAGAAATAATAATATAATGAAAAGCTTTTAATTAAATAATTCACTTATTAAAATTTTCCACTTGCTAAATATTACAAAACACGATAAAATAACAATACTCTAAAACCGTCACAAGTCCAAGGGGACCCACGGTTCATTTTGGACCGGTTTTGGTCATCTTTTCTAAAAACCGTTTCTTAATATTTCCCGCATGCTTAACATATTTAAAACCCGTCAAAACAACAACAAAACAATCAAACATCGACACAAAGCAATTGACCCATACACGGACCAATCCAGACCGGGTCTGAACCGGCCTGGACCGGCCTGAACTGGGCTGAACCGCCTGGTTTGGGTCCGGTTTCCAGCCCCCCCCTAAACAGCCCCTACTCGGTTCTTCCAACAACCAACATCAAAATATTTCCAACTTGTATTAATTAACAAACAACCATTTTAACAACCATCCTTACAAAAATCATGATTATGAACATCATCCAAATTTATCAAGAACACTAAAACATGTCATAAATTCATACCACATAATAATCATAACCACCTATCATGTTACTACTTAAAAACCGTAAATCATAAACAACAACTAAAGTATGTAACATTTATTCGTCGAGTAACTCGGAATCGTTACCTTAGCTAGCAAAACCAATTAGCACAAAAAATAAGAAGTATAAACCCGTCTACTAATCTTCACCCAAAATATACGAGTCACCAAACTCGTCTTCAAAATCTTCCCCTATAAGAAATGACAAGAAAAACATTATTAGAAGAAAAACTTGATTTTCCATAATTAAAGTGTTGAAAACGATTTTGTCGGAATTGAAAATAAACCGTACTTGAAGATGGAGAGCGAGAGGAGATTCTAGAAATATAAGTTAGGACGGATTTAATTAAGAAATGAAGGTTTTATGATGATTTTGCTCAAGAACGACGAAGAACGGATGAAGAACGACGAAGAACGAATGAAGAACGATGAAGAACGATTAATTAGATCTTAATTTGATTTATTGTAAAATGAAAAGTTGTTAGTGAGTAAAGTGGGTGGGTGTGAGCCGTGTACATATAGAAGAAATATGGAATCGGGTTTTGAAATTGTTGTTACGGAATTGACTCGGGTTTAATAATTATATTACGGTAATTAATTAGATATTAAGTTAATTAAATCAAATATCAAGATATTATGTTATTGTAATCAAAAGAAAGGAAAATATCAAGCTTTAAGAGAGGAAGAAGAGCCGTGTGGTTCATCAAAGAAATCGGGTCTGATTTATCGATTTGCGTAATTTAAACTGACGGATCGATAAAGTTGTAAATATCTTAGATATTATTATTAGTTTAATCATTTTAATTAAAAGATCCCATATGAGTGAAAAAAGATGACATGGGGAGTGTGACTCATGCCCAAGTCGGGTTTCGGGTTTGTTTCGGGATTTAAAATGACTCGGGAATAGTTAAATGATGTTCGGGATTAAACCGTAAAAGTTATTCTTTAATTCCGAATAAATTCAAAACAATTATATTAAATTATCATAAATTCAAATAAATCTTAATAAAAATAAATTAAATTTATTATTTTTCAAATATAATTTCGGTCTTTAAAATTACAAGGCGAGTCGGGAAAAGTCAAAGAAAGTCAAAGTTGACTTAAAAATCAAGAAAAGTCAAAGATGACTTAAAAGTCAAGAAAAGTTAAATGACGACTTAAAAGTCAAGAAAAGTCAATGTCGACTTAAAAAGTCAAGAAAAGTCAAAGACGACTTAAAAGTCAAGAAAAGTCAAAGATGACTTAAAAACGGGATTCTCATGGAATCTCCCAGAAATTCCAAATACGAACTCGGAATTTCAAAATACGACTCGAAACAATAATTTCTATTTTAAAAAAAACTTAACCTTGCTGAAAAGTATCCTTAAGAAATTTTACTAGAAAAATTGGGTACTTTTCGGGTTGTTACAGTCGACCCCTCGGTGAATGTGTTATAGAGGATTAACCCGTGACGGAAGAGATATATAGTTGATGATACCATAATCTCGCACGTATAAAGTTATAGCTTGAAGTGCTATAACTTCACTAAAGTTGAGTGAAGGTTATAGCTGAAGGTACTATAACTTTACTGAAGTTAAGTGAAGTTTATAGTTGATGATACTATAACCTGACACGCTTAACTAAGGTTATAGTTGGATATACTATAACTCTACTAGAGTTAAGCGAAGGTTATGGTTGATGATACTATAACCCGACAAGCTTAACCAAAGTTATAGTTGGGTTACTATAACTTCATTAGGGTTAAGTGAAGGTTATAGTAGGAGGTACTATAACATTGAATGTTATATGCTTCTGTGTCTTGTGTTATGATAACTTGAACTATAACATGACCTTTGAGGTGTAATGTTATAGGTCCAGGTATTATAACCTTGGGTTATATATGCTTGTTTATGAGTGGTGTTATGGTCTGCTGGACTATAACACTATGTTTGCATATTGTAATGATTGTTCTTACTCATTCGATTGGTTGAGCAGTCAGTTATACTGTTCTTGAGTTGAGTCGTGACGTTGTTCACGCATTGTTGGACAGTCAGTTATATTGTTCCTATGTTGAGTCGTGACGTTGTTCACGCATTGGTTTGTACAGTTAGTTATACTGTGCATTTGTTTGTTGCTGGTTGAATAGATGGCGGTAGTATAAGTTATATACTATTCAGAATGAACAAACGCTACCCTTCGGGGGTTTATTTTGGTCTATGGTCGGGATTGGTCAGAGGCAGTGGTTATACGCTCTGGTCCCCGAGTGTCGTTCGATGTACAGTTAATGCATCGAGAGTCTGGCCAGGTCTTAGACATATAGGCAGTGGTTATACGCTATACATAGTACCGTGAAGGTAGTGGTTATACGATTGATAGGATATATCGCACACCTATGCAAAGATAAATTTCCCTAGACACAAATAAATGTAGTACTAGGGGTCGAACACAAGGAGACGGGAATTTCGTTACGAAATGCTATGAATGGACTACTATCAAGTCGATTTAACGGTTGGTTTAGTTTGATGTTTAGCTAACTATGATGTAAATTCAATAATATTAAAATAGTCTAGGGGAGTCGGGTCACTCATGCAAATACGTAAATGCTTATGTTAAAAATAAGAATTCTTAATATTGCTAATTGTTTAGGCTAAAGAAACCAATCTCTCGATATTAGTGTCAACTTTAAGTCGAGTCCTAGAGAACTTTCGTTATAACTAGAGTCGTCCTACTACACATGCTTAGTCTAATCTGATTCCGTGCCTCTTGACTTGTAGAATGAATTAACAAATTTAATCAATTCAATTGGCCAAATAACAAAGATTAATAAAACAATACAAGCATGTGATAGAAACAATTTATCAATATTAGTTCATCCTTATTTTAACATTTACAACTTACTAATTATGCATGGCTTCCTTAATCCCTAGACAAATGAAACTACTCACTCATATTGATAATTAAACTAATACTATTTGATATAATAAGCATGATGTATATGAAATTATAAAGGAAAACAACTTGTTAATAAAATGTACTACACTAAGTGAATGAAAACTAACAATTCTAATGTAGATAACAATAAAACTATGATTAACTAAATGTTACGATTAACTAAATGTTACGATTAACTAAATGATTTGTAAGGCAAAGGACGAAAGTGAATACTAAAATAAAACTAGAATTAGGATTACCGCAATAGAGAAATATAACTCGGAAATGAAGAACAAATAACCCAAATGCTTGAATGGAAAGATTGAATTACAACTTTGAAATTTAACCAAGTGTTTGACAAAGTAATAACTAAAAGTTTAACTAATTATGAAACTAAGAAAAACTTGTGTGCTTAAGCTAAAGTTATGAAAGATATGTGAAAGATGAGTAAAAGATATGATAAAAAGATATCCGTAAGTGTCGAAGTCCCTCTCCTTTATATAGGGAGAGGGACTTGAAACGGTAGATTTCACAGAAGCCAAACCCCGATCGGGGCCTCCTTAATCCGGGTGCATTTGCTTAAATACACCATTTAATGACTAAGAAATCTTAAGCTATGCCTTTAAACACCTTAATTCTCCGGTTAATTGCATAGTTTAGGGTTTCTTTGAGCATCTAAAGGAGTATCATATGCTTGAGTTGTGGGCTCCTTACTTTGGGCTTCATTCTTGGTTTGCATTTCAATCCATTTCACAAATCTTCATGTTTGGCTTGTCATTCTCCTTTCATGGTCCATTTTGTTTCCATTAGCTTGTTAGACTTTGGTGCTTGCTAATTGTGTTAGGAAAAAGCCTCTAAATGCTTAGATTCCTACAAAACATAGCAAAAACGAGCAATGCACCTCGAACACGTAATTAGCTCACAAAAATACTAAACAAAGTATAATAATCATGTAAAATCGAGCTAAATTAGGGAGTAAAATCATATAAAAACTAGACATATCAACGCTCCACACCGATGGAGGCAGTGGTTATACGCTCTGTCAGCTAGAGGTAGTGGTTATACGCTCTGGCAAGTTAGAGGCAGTGGTTATACGCTCTAGCGGGCGTTCGCTCTATTCAATATGCTTTGATGCTAGCATTGTGCCTTACGTTGTTGTGGATCGTGTCTTACTTTGAGTCTTGAATGTATTTTTGGTCTAGTGGTCCCATATGGTATAGACCTACATGATTGCATTCATATAGGTTTTGATCTCATCGTGGTTAGTACGAATGTATGTCATATTGTATAGACTGCTTCACATGTCATTTATGATTACTTTCAGTTGCTATAGATTGTTATTAATTCAGCATGTTGTAAACATGACTGGGAGAGCATCTAGTTACTCCCGACTGATTGTCGACCCCCCATTCTCAGGTTGAAGTGATTGCTGCTTGTGTCTGGATGCTTGGGGTGGAAAGACTCATGGCGAGATAAATAAATTGTTTAGCAAGTTAATCTAGTTTATGAATATTAATAATGTAATAGTTTAGTTTTGGATTTGAGTATCGATCCGAATTGGTCAGGTGTTTCCGCCACCTTGACCCTTGTTTCATCTTTATACTCTGATGAATTATTTATTATAAGGTTTTTGTTTTATATAATAATCCGGGTTGTTACAGTTGCTATATTCGTATGTTGGGGTGGTTGTATCTAAGTTTGAATCATATGTGAATATTGAGTTGGACTCTTGTGTGAATTAGATGATTGGATTGGTTTGTATGTCGAGTCTCCACCTTATCAAGTATATGCCACTAACGGTGAGATACAAGCCCTAGTGTGTATATAGTTGCCTAAGGGTGTCATTCCTGAGTCGATTCATAACATGATGCTTATTGTTTGGCATTTCACATACCTATATCATATTATCTTGAAATGTATGTTTGTGTTTTACATGATTCACCTGTACATGCGTTTCTTCGTGTTTAGTTGTCGTTTATGTATGTTTGCTTGTGATATGGCTGGAAGAACCCGGAGTTACTCCCCACTACCTGTGGCGCTCATGTTTCATGAATGTACAGGTACAGGTCAGTGCTACATGGGGTTGAGACTAGTGTAAGCTAGCGAGCGTCGTTTCACGATGATTACCCATTACCGCTTAGACTCTTATACTTTCAGTTTTATTTGCAATTTTGGGACCGTTCTCTCCCTTTTAGTGATTTGTCGACTTATTCGACACTACTACTTTATTTGTTTATGTTCGATTTCATCTTTTGATAATCTTTGCGAGTCATGTCTTAAAAAGTTTTAAAAATTCTCTAATTTCCGCTGCAAGTTACTTGTTTATCTTTATGCTTTCGCGAAGGTTGTCACATACTCGGTTTATCACAATTTGTTAAATACTTTATTAAATCATTAAGGTTAAAAAATACAATAAATTATATTTAAAATATTTATATGTCAGCATACTAATCTTCGAAATTTAATCATTTCAATGAAAATTAAAATGCAATAGAATCGTAATAGCTAATAAAGCACAAAAATCGTAACAAAACAATTTGTGAAATAAATTTTAAGGCAAATAAATGTTAAGGTAACTTAAAATATAAAATAAGAATTATTGAAACATATTAATGGATTTTCAAATATATATATCAATTAAAATTTATAATACAAACAACTACTCATTTCAATCAATGCAATGCCAAGAAAGTCATCATGTGTTACCTTGTTTTCGGATAAGAATCAACAATATGTTTTTCTTCAAATTGATCTCTAGAAGTCTACAAAAACATAACATACATATGTGTAAACATATGAATTATTAATATAAATTTAAATTTAAAGAGTAATGAATTTACCCTCGAACTAGGATGAATTGAAGCAATGACTTGGTTACAAAAACACAATGGTAATTAAACTGAAGGCATTCTCATAATAAAAATGGAACTGAAGAAACCAGGCTTAAGTCAAGCCAATGCCATTACTTGATACGGAGTACTTTTTTGGAAAACATCCACCATTTCGACAATTGAATATTAGCTTACCCTTGAGTACGAAAACTTATATGAGACGATCATGTGAAATTAATTCATCAAACTTGTAATTTACCAAGTAGTGCATAAATAATTTTCAGTTGATCTAACATACGAGACCGTCTCATATAAGACTCACCCAACTTTGATATCTTCAAGTAGACAGTGTGTGTATGCAATACCTTTCTCGATCCAGGCAAACTGTTGACTGGGAGTCAGTAAGATTCTTTCTTTGAATGTGAATAGCAGACCCACGATTAATTGGAGTTATGACATAGTATTCACTATCGGAGGAACAAAACTGTGACCTTCCAGTGTCTGCTCAAAAATATGGCCAATCCTGAGCAATTTTTCCTGCGTTATAAGAAATTCTACATCACATCAGATATTCCATAGGTGTTGGTATTATTCAACTTTTGCTCCATTCTTATACAACTTTTGGTCATAATTAGCGATAGATAAACTTTGATCCGTATTTTATCCACGATTATTAAAATAATAATAATAATATTTTTGGAAGTGATGTTGCAAAAAGAAATGTAAATTTATTGGTACTAACGCCATCTCAGATATATTGCCCCCTTGACTTAGAAAGTCATCTTTAACACCTATTTAACACAATATATAGTCTCATAAACTCATAACTTTTTAGGAAAGGATAAGTTGGAAACAATTGTTTGGATAAACCAGACTTTAGGAATTTGTAATTGTACCTTTTCATTAAATTGGAGACAGTAATAATTTGACTAATCAGAGAGATTAATGGTCAAAGTCACCTAAGTTAAAAGAGATCAATGAGATTGAGGTAGTATCACATGAAAATAAATATAATCCCTCCAACTCTCTCTAAACTGCATCACGTTTTGCGCACAAGAACTAAGAAAGCAGAATTAAGACAATGAGGGGAAGTGGGATTAAGTAACTGGTGGTATTACTGGCATAGCAATAACAAAGGACAAATTGGGTAACTTGGCAAAAATGGGTATGAATTTTAATCTAAGTTGTCCAAGATAGGAAAGTAAAGTTTAATCCGAGTTGGAGAGAGTACTGTATTTCAACATATTCACGATCAAAGTTGAATCTTTGACATTAAAAATAAAATAGGAAAAAATTGTGGAGCAAAAGTACTCCCTACTTGTTTGACTTCTTTCACCTCCACGATGGCACATTACTTAGAGAAAAAACAATAAGAAGGTAGTGAGGAGAAAAAGTAGGTGAGCCTCGTGCGCGAAAGAAAAATAAAAGACCAAAAAGAGAAAGTGTAAAGAAGAAATGAAACTGACCAAAAAGAATAAGTGGGAAAAGGCAATAAAAATAAAGAGTATTTTACTTGATATTTCTATTTAAATATACTCCCTCTATTCAAGTCCAAACACAACATTTTTCTTTTACACGTTTGCTAATGCACGAATTATAACGTAAATATCTCGAGTTTTACATTATAAAAAAATATAAAAATTTGATAATCTTATTGTACTTATAAAGGTGAATTAAACAACATTTCACATGACCATAATTTATCTTACATATAGTAAGGAATCGTAAAGATTCTATTCACTCATGAATAGTGTCAAAAAAAAGAAATGTTGTATTTGGACTTGAATGGATGGAGTACTAAGTTCCTCTCGTGAGGGAGCGTAAATCCTCGCCATTTTTTTCATTTCCTTTAATAGAAATATTATTATAATATATATTCACTGTTTACCTCATTAGTCAATTACTTTCTTGGATAAAATTAGGGTCGATAGAACATCTCAGGATATAATCTAGACCATTGAAAAGAAATGGAAGGAAATGAAGTGGGGAAGAAATGATGAGGATTCAAGTTTGTCTATGAGATTCTTACTTGTAGCGAAACGCACAGTTCTTAGAATAGTTTAGATTTTATAAGAAGCAGATTTGCAGGAAATGGGCTGGTTGAAAATTAAAAACTAGTCTTGTATTTGTAACTATAATACCACCTAGGTAGCACGAACACGGACACGGACACGGACACGGACACGTGATACGGCATTTCGTGAAATTTAGGACACAGGACACGGCATTTAAATTTAATAAAATATATATTTTATAGTTATAAATAACGTACGATTTTATTTTTATATTGATATTTGATATTAAATGTAAATAATTGAAGGTAAAATTTGACTTTGACTATAATTTATTCTCATTTCCCACCCAACTCATCTTCTAATTCATCTCTTTTAGTCTTTCAACCTCTCGTTCCTTATTTATAGGTGTCTGTGTGTCCGTGTGTCCGACACGGGACGGCTAGTTAGGAGGAGTGTCCGTGCTACCTAGAATGCCACATGCTCTCAGTAGATAATAGCAATCAATACCTCATCATATGCAGCACCAATCATCTGTAGACCAATAGGAAGACCGGCAGGACAAAAACCACAAGGCAAGACTAATGCAGGCAAACCAGCCAAATTAACATTGACCTGGAAAAAAAGATGTGTTTAGGGAAAGATTGCACAAAGCTGTAACTGTTTCTTTACTTGAACATTGAATAAAAAAAAGGAGGAAAATTTGTGATTTAAGAATTTGAAATGGTAGAGAACCACGCTGAAGAAAGACAACGAGCGCTTTTTTACTCTTTAGAAAATACAAGACATCAAAACCAAATATCATAACAAAAAGGGA
Source organism: Heliosperma pusillum (assembly GCA_022085475.1). Classification (NCBI taxonomy): domain Eukaryota; kingdom Viridiplantae; phylum Streptophyta; class Magnoliopsida; order Caryophyllales; family Caryophyllaceae; genus Heliosperma; species Heliosperma pusillum. The sequence goes on along the minus strand of JAIUZE010046986.1, from coordinate 17,896 downwards.
AGTTTACATCCAGAAATGGATAAACCCTTACCGTCATTATGTCACCAGCATACATTGCTAATGGATTATTCTTCTTTTCACCTGAAAAAGTCAGATGCAATTCTCGTATCATGAAAGTAAGCAATGCATTCCCAAGAGCAAGACAATGCACAGAAATACTGTAGGCCATACCAATTTTGTAAGCGGCAGATGGTGCAGCTGGAGAAATAAGAATATCATTTTCATCCAGAGCAGCTCTGAAGCTCTTCTTGACCAAAGTCCTTACCTGGAAAATCCTAACAATCATAAGTTTCCTTTTGAAGGTTTTATAGGACCTTAAAATAGCCTACTCTTGAAGAATACCAGTGTTCATATACTACTACCTCCAACCCATTAGTATTATACTATTATCCTATTTTGACTTTGATGGAACATTAAGCTCCTTAAATGTATGTATAGGTATTTGTCATGTTTGAATTATCAAAACACCCATTTCTCATATTGTTAATGTTGCAATGTTATATATGCTAAAATAGCAATCAAAATTATCTGCCAAATTCAAAGGAGAATATAACACACAATGGAGCACAAGTGATGATGATGCATCTAATCATCAAAATATATAATGAGCTCTAGAACTTACAGGCCTGACTCTTTACCATACAAGTGGCCTGACTCTTTATTCTATAGGGATTTCTTGTAGATCAGACAGATTGGTTTATCCAGGAAACAACACTTTTAGTGAGCAGCAAAATCATACACTGAAGTCAATCATCCTTATAAAGGAGGGAGCATATAGTCTGTTAGTAGCTGACTGTTATCTGTTTCAGAAAGAGAAACATCTAGCATTTTGAGCAGAAAAGATAACGTATGTGATATTTTGGAAAGCTGATTGATTACCAGGAGGTCACATGAGAGTTGAGACTTTCTATGGTTAATTAAGAACAATGATACCACTGTCGAATTACCCTGTGTGACAGAAATCACATCTTACAGGTCCATGCCAAAGGAAGTATTGCCAGATGCAGAATGACTAGCCTTAAATAACTGGCCCACAGATAACGTTTCATTTGATATTATAACAGCAACGTACATCCCTCTAATGTAATACTAACACAGTCCCAACTTTATTGTCCCCATTTACCTTTACTAGTCAACATACATCAACTCTGACCATTAACTTCTCCAAACATATGTTGAGATACAAAGTAAAACTTACCGGGCGTTTGATTTATCAAAAGAAAATATATTCATATTATCATTTTTGAAAGGCTATTTTGGTACTCACTACCTATAATATACATTTCTTCACGAACTATATCCAACGGTGCCTTTAATAAACTATAGTTTGGCTTTTTCATGTAATTTCCTGCTACTTTAAGTTGGTCAGATTATTAGTTGTAATGTTTTGTTATTTTGTGCCCTTTTTATGAGTCATGAAATGAATGGAACGTGTAAAACAAGCTGAAAATCACTTGAAAACGTGATGAAGTTTATTTTAGGGACCAATTTGTAATAGAGCGCGGTCTTGATCAATTACTTTAGCTTTGAAATGATGTAACGAAGATTATTGGTCTAAATCAATCCATTTAACCCATTAAAGTCAAACAGTGAGAATATAACTGGGATGGAGGGAGTATCAAATTCTAAGGGTATATAGCTTTGGTGGCCGGATGGTGGGTCTTATCCATTACTTGTTACAAAATTTTCCAAATTGATTGTGTTTATGTTATAATTGTGCTTAGCCTTGTTAAACCTGATAATAGACTAGAAAGTTGTCCCAAAATGCAATTAGTATAAGGGTAACTAATTCTAAGGGTATAGCATTGGTGGTCGAATGGTGGGTCTCATCAGTTACTTGTTACAAAATTTTCCAAATTGATTGGGTTTTTTGTTCATAGAGCTATAACTATGCTTAGCCTTGCCAAACCTGATAATAGACTAGAAACTTGTCCTACAATGCAATTAGTATAAGGGTGTGTTTGAATTGGGGGGTTCGGAGGGAAAGAGAGGAGAGGTAAATTCAGGGAGGTGTTTTCCTTTGTTTGGTTAGCAAGACGAAGGTGAATATATTAGGAAGGAAGGAAATTGGATCCCTCCATTTCCGTCCTCCAAGGCAAAATAAAATCTCCAAGAGAGCTTTGGAGAGAAAACCCTCCTCCTCCTTCCCCCTCCCATCCCTTTCTCTCCTCGTTTCCTATTTCAACAAGGCCTAAAAGGACTCTGTGTAAAAGAAGATTTCATGCAAACAAGAATCTATACAAACTGGAATTGATAATGATAAAACTGTAAGGTTTTAGTATTCCAAGATGGGTTGCTACAGAAACCATATCTCGTTAAAGCTTTTATAGCTCTATGCCTCTATTAACAATACTTCCTTTGTTCCAATAGAGTTTATATACGTTTGTTATTTTTTTCTTAAGGAAGGCCACAACATGTGGGGTAGAGAGAGCATTAACAAATAAAATACTTTTAAACCCCTGAAATAAAGTCATCGCCTCTAACTCCCTCTCTCCTCCCTCACCAAATCCCATAACCGCCATACGAGCTTGAATCACTATTGTCACGACTTGAACACACTTTCAACCACAATCACCACCACCACCACCTCCTCTCCCTTCGTCCCCGCACCTTATCCCTTAGAGACAGCACCCCCTTGATCTCCATCATCAACTACCTCGGCTCCGCCTCCCTACACAATCCCCATACCACCGCCTCCTTTGCCTCCTATCAACAGACACCACTACCCAAACCAATTACAACCAGCACCGTCACCACCAAAGCGAAGAAAATGAAAGCCAAACTGACGAGGATGTCGATTATGATATAGTTATTCATAATTACCATCATATTTTTATAGGAATCTAGAATTAAATATTCAAGTTTAAAGAGAAATAAGAAAGGGCAGGCGGCAAACGCAGCGATTGTGCGGCAGGTGCGAAGTGTGGTGGATGTGGACTAGGGTGGTGGGCGTTGATAGGGATGGTACAGTTTGGTTAAGGGCATCCTTAGGGGTGGAGGTAGGACTGAGTAGGAAGGCTCCAAAAGTGGTACTAGAAGTAAGAGCAAAGTTTGGAGAAGGGTGGTGGTGGTGGTGGTGGTGGTGGTGGTGGCGGCGGCAGGGTTTGGGTGGTGGACCATAGGTTGGTGGGTTTGGGTGAGAAATGTGGCAGTGGTGGGTGGTGAGGATGGGCTGAGGAGAGTTTGGGTTAATTAGGTGGGGTTGGGTAAAATAATAATAAGGGCATTGGTCATCTTACAGCTGAAAACTTGTCCAAAAATAGAAAATTTATACGATTAAATTAAACAACCCAAAGGGAATACATATACAATCTATTGAAACAGAGTAAGTAATAAACGTCAATAAAAACAAGAGTAACTAACAGAAAACAAAAAAAAAAAAAAAAAAAAAAAGGGGCGGAAATCAGACCTGCTGAGCTCGCTTGTAGTATGCATCATAGTAACCCGCTGAGAGTGCATATGTTCCCATCAATATCCTCCTTTTTACCTACAAAACAACAAAATGAAGGTCGTTAACAGACTCATTAACTCAATGGCAAAAACGACCAGCTATATACCACCCAACGCAGGGGAATTTGGCAGCCAGATAATCCAGAGTAATTTCTACACCACACCTCAGCACCAAATCCTTTAGCTCGGGAATCCCCATATAAGGAAGCTAGTTCCTCGCCAGCAACCTGGGTTCCATACCTACAAATCAAGAAAATCACTTTAAAGGTACTTGGAAGAAATTGTGATGATGAAGCCTCTAGGAAGAAAAATGAAATGACCTAGACAAGCAAAGGATGGAACCCATCTCTTTCAAGTTCTCGGCAAATAAAGTAATTAGCCTGCCTACAAACCTCAAACCAAAAGCCAATTTTGACAAAAGTTAAAGTGACCTCCACTGTAAAATCTGTCATAAATGATATTTACTGTTGCCTAGAACTGAATTTATGTAGGAAGGACGGCCCTTCATGATAAAAGTTCGCCATAAAATGACTTAACTTTACCAAAATTGGCTTTGGGCAAAGTTTTGAAGGAAATTTTAATATATGATACACTTTCCATTTCCTTGTGTTCTAAGATTGTGAAAAGTGGGAAGACCTTTATTAAGTTCTGAAAGAAAAATTTAAGGTATTAGTTTTTAAAGTGGTGCAGAAAAGGTACTTTTATAAGTGAACTCATAATTGTAATAAAAATAATAACGATTCGCCTGATCTGAACTTTAAATTTTTCATGCAGAACCTCAGCTTCAATTTTTTTACTCAACGACCCTGAGCCAGAGCTCAAGTTTCAAGTCCATTTGGCTCCTTTACACCTCTAGGCTTTGCCAACTCACAATTTGCCACTGCTTCAGCTAAAAATAGGTCGAACCGTCGAAGTTTAATGGTACAATGATATGGGTATGGGCAATCGGAGGTGATCCTGATAGAAAGGTTATTTGATAACTTCATACAATTGATGGATTAATTTTTATTTATTCTAAGACATGCGTAAGTGACAGGTTGTTTGGATTAGCACACAAACATTTTTCATGAGAATTTTTCTTTTTACCAAACTAGTACGGCCAATCTACTGTATCCATATGGTTTGGAGCCTAAAAGGCTTGGGACCAGTTTGTGAAATTGAATTAGCATGAGCTAATGGTCGACATGCTTACATGAGACACGTCTGTAGGTCTGCTCATGCCTCCATTACAGAAAATATTCCTCCCATATAAATTTAAAGAGGCAAACTTATTGGGTATTGTACTGGCTAAGGGGTGGTGATGGACATCAGGATATGATTACTGAGTATGGACTGTGTGACACTGAGAGTTGGACCTCTGACATCAGTTTATCTTAACAAAAAATTCTGAGAACTCGTGTTAATAAGGTAAAATCCAACAGCCGAGGAAATCAAATAAGAACTAATAACTGAAGATGACAACAGCTTTTAATTTTTGCAAAATAAAAAACTACAAAGTGGAATCAGTATCAAACAAAGCCTGTCTTTTTACCAATGGTATAAGGAGAAGCTCACCTGACACCGTCATATCGTGATAAGTTAGATGACGACTCAGATGAAGCGAGTACATAGTATGCTGGAAGCCCGAGGGAGAAAGAAGGTAGAGATACCTGCACATAGCGGTTATGTTTCAACTCTGTCAGTCAAATTTTATTTATTTTAAAGCGCTTTACTGAATACTAATAGGCAGGCAATTCGATGAACAGACAACTACCTCTGTCACAGAGCATCCTAGATTTTCCAGATGAGAAGCAGCTTCGCGAATCGAAGATACAACAGTTTCATCAACACCATCTTCGAGAGTCTCACGAATTACACCAACTCTGACACCTTGGAGTGGTTTAGACTCCAAGAAATTTGAGGAAATGAACTGCGATGCAAATTCTGGAACCTCCTGGAAAGCAGAGTAAAACATAGTTGAGAATGCAACAGATCGACAGCTCATATTTTAGTGTGCACTGAAATTCCATTTCTGGAAGAGAAGTTTTAGGTAACTCCTTATCTCAACTTTTCCCCTTGCTCCATAGCCATCCTAGCCACAACACCACCCCACCGGCCACCCTTCAACCGAACAAACCAGACCACTCCACCCACTCTAACCACCTCATCACTGCCATAGCTCCTAAACATCCTGGTCCCACACCCAAACCCCTTTTCCCACCCCACAAAAACCTACCCTGACTACCAAAAAATGGGAAAGGAGTGGTGAGATCGGAAGGAGAAAGAAGTGCTGCACATAGGAAGGTGTATCTAGCCTGATTGGTAAGTGGTGGGAGCCAGGGTTAAATGCGTGTGTTTAGTAACTGTTGCCGAGGGGATAATTGGAAATATAATGTTGGAAACTATAGCCCAAACTCCACTTGCATTTGCTCACCAAAAACATATCCAAAACAAATGTAAGCAGATAAATGAGATGCAATCAAACAGGGAGCATTAAGAACAACAATGGCAGAGAAGTATGTCGATAATTATTACTTCCTCCATTCAGTTCATTTCACTGCAATTGCAATAATTTGTGAGGGAGATTTCGAATTATATAATGAAATTGAATAAATAGAAGGAGTACATTGTTGTCCTTTATCGGTTAAAGGAGCTTCAAAAATTCAAGTGAAGAAAGGTATAAAGGTTAAACGTAAACCTATAAGCCTCTGAAAAAGCATGTACAAGAATGAAACCTTACCTGCTTACTGCTTGTAGCATCAAATCTATCATGACCAGAAATTGCATGAAGAAGAATCCCTGCATCAGCAACAGATGTGCCGAAGCATCCTATGACATCCAAGGATGATGCATAAGCCACAAGACCATATCTTGAGACACGCCCATAAGTTGGTTTCAATCCAACAACACCACAAAATGATGCCGGTTGTCTGACACTTCCACCAGTGTCACTTCCGAGCGACACAACGCACTGCCTAGCAGAAACAGCAGCAGCTGATCCACCAGATGATCCACCTGGTACACAGGACTCATCCCAAGGATTGGCAGTCACCTATTGATGAACACACGCATGACCTGAGTAAACCAATTAAATCATCATAGAGATAAACTTTAAAAAGAGTATTATCCGTATAAGATTTCAAGCTAACTTAAAAACTACAACAAGCACTTTGTTGACATTCATTGTTCAGAAAATCTTATTCAAGATAGAATTGAGGGTTTGACGGGTTGAGACCATAAACATATCAACTACCTGGCTGCATAAAATTTCTAGGAAATCAAAAAGTGTTCAAAAACAATGTTGATGGCTTAATGGAGCAATGCCTCAAGGTTCATGATGATAAATCAATAGCCGAGGTTGAGTTCGACCTACATAAATTGATTCATTTTTTATTTCTCTTTTATGATATACTTTGTACTAGATCATATTTTTGGCTCTAAAACATCTTTACATAAACAAAATGGTTTAAACGTGTTGCTCTTGTTTTTTCTTTTCTAATAAAATAGCCGTCCTTTGATGCAAGTATAGACACAATAGCATAGCCACTCTGTTTTAATATCGGTTTAAGAATGCCTTGTTAGTTCTTCCCCAGCTTAGGCAAGAGTCCTTAAGGCCCTGGAGTAATGTTGTTGTTGGATGATATATAAATACTAAACTTGACTCAGTTGCTATGTCATATATGAATGAGCTTCCTTGTCAAGTAGGTTCAGAGTTTCATCCAATATAATAACCATTAGTGAAGATGATATGCGGTCATTGGTTGGTGCTTGAATGACAGCGTAATTTTCCTCGTTTATTTCAGCAACATACCTCAGGTCATGTTTTTAGAATGCAGTTACACATTGAAAATCTGATTTCATTCAGCACTACAATCAATAGCAATTATGTTGTGTATAAAAGGGGAGGGGAAGAGCGCAATTGGCAGTACTAGACCTGAAAAGCGGAAGACTCAGTAGTACTCCCCATACCAAATTCATCCAAATTAGTCTTCCCAACAAGAATAGCACCTAATTCCTTAACCTTCCTGACAGCAGTAGCATCAAAAGGTGGTCGATACCCTTCCAAAACCCTAGACCCCGCAGTAGTATCCATATCCGCCGTACAAATATTATCTTTGACACCAACCAACACACCGGCTAAGGGGCCCACTTCCTCCCCTCTCTGAATCCTACGGTCCACATCAGCGGCGGCCTTGAGGACAGAATCCTCATCGGCCACGTGGAGGAAGCTACGTAGAGTAGGCTCCGCGAGGCGGAGGCGAGTCAAGTACGACTCGGCTACGTCGACGGCGGTGAGTTGGCGATTTAGAAGGGTGTGTCTGATGGATAGGATTTGGGAGGGCGCCGGTGTTGAAGGTGGAGGTTGGGTGGTGGAGAGAGATGATTTAGGAGAGAATAGGTGTGGAGGTGGACGTCGTCGGTTAAGTAGGAGGATACGCTGATGAGAGTGGTTCACGGTGGAGAGCATTTCTTATCAGATGAGCTATTACTGTCAACTTGCTCTTTTCTTTGGATAGGGTTTTAGCTTCGGGGCTTATGTCACTAACCCTGCCTTGCTCACCATCTTTCACCCACTTTCCCCAATTCTTATATCCTACATCCATATCCATATGTATGAAACTTCATATTCCCTCTAACTTCCCACTTGTTCTTAACTTACACTTTTAAAAAGTAGTAACCAACTAACCACTATCATATTCACTTAAGTGTCATATAGTGATATATTCACCATATGACACCATCATATCACTTTAAGTTTAATGAATATAACAATGTTGTTTAATGAATATATACTATATAATTTGATATTCACAATATAATACTGCTATATTCACTTCCAGTTTTATGAATATGTCATTAATATGTACTATGAAGTGTGATATTCACCACATGTCTCTATTACATTCACTTTTTTTTTTGAAATCAACCCGGGGGTTTTACTAGATTAAAGATAAATAAAAAACTATAGCATTGTTGACGGTCGGTGGGAGCATCTCCAACCATTCTCTGCTACCAGTGACTCTAGGAATCACATGCGCCAGCGCATGAGCTACACAGTTATTGACTCGACTAGTAAAAGACCAAAAAATAGAACTAAAAGAATTACAAAGAAAGCTAATATCCTCAAGCACAAGATTAATAGAGCTATTCCTCGTTGCCTTATTCTTCAAATCATCGATGACTTGTTTACAGTCACTTTCGATGACGACCTTGTCGTGACCCTTTTGGATTGCCTCTTGGACTCCTCGTAGGACCGCAACTGCTTCCGCCATGCGAGGTTCCCATTCATAGTCTCGCCATTCCGTCATCGCCCATAGAACACATCCTCGATCATCCCTGCAAACCACCCCAAAGCACACCCCGTCCCCCTCCTTGGCTCCAGCATCAACAGCAATCTTAACAAGGCCCCGATCCGGAGGTCGCCACCCTTCCATCATCCGACCCTCAGCTTCCTGTTTGTCACGCTCCTTCCCTTTCGATCCGCCCAACCCTACACTCGCCATTTCCTCCATAATGTCTTGGGTTCGTCGAATAACTCTCCCCGGGTCAATCTCACAGTTGTCAAAGATCACTCTATTCATATGTTCCCACAAAGCCCAACATCCTACCATGAATCTGAAAGTTCATAGACCCTAATTAGACTCCTCTAATTAGTTACTAAATTACTTGTTAATTTAGTGTTTAATAAAGATCTATGTAACATGCATGCAAATTAAAATGCATAATAAAAAGTAAGAAGAAATTTCCTTACATTGGGAAATTTCGGTTATATGGGCACAACAAGAAACACCTTTCTTGTTGATCTTGTGCTATAAAGAAATAGATGATCCTCCTTGTAATCTTCAAAGTAGAAGACCTCCTTTAAGAAGCACCCAAGAGAAAACCCAAACTAATCACTTAGTTTTTGACTAGAAAACACAAGTGATATGATGAACTAATATTAGATTTTATTACTACTCTAGTAATAGGAAATATTAGTATTTGAGAGGTTTTTAGAGAGAAGAGGATTTTAGTGAGATAAGCATTCAAAACAAGAATGAACAAGCAAGCAAAATTGAACAACAAAGTTGTCCTTTTAAGGACACTATGGTCCGGCCAAGGCAAGCCTATGTGGCCTCTTATTTTGCTTAAAATAATCCCATGCAATTACTTTGAGTGTAGTAGTGAATAAGACTATGATCATGTGTCATAAACATGACATGATCACAAGATGTAGTGTAATACAAGAAACAACAATCATCATGTTGTACACTACCAATTTTCGGCACCCACTAGTGCCATGTGGTCCATTTTGATATTTGATATTTGTCCCACAAATACTTATAATCATATGATTAATTATCTTGTATAATTAAGAGTTAATTTGATCATATAACAATTATATGACTCAAATTAATAAATAATATACACTTAACTTTTAAGTGATATTTTATCATTATATCAATATATAATGGGTCCCACAATGCCTAGTTAGTTTATTTTACAACTCCTTGTAAATATAATTAACTAATCACCTCTACCTCAAATTATATGCATAACCTCAACTAATTTAATGAGTTAACTATTAATCATTAAATTAAATCTTATTTAATCGTATTAAAATAAGACGTAAAATTATTCAGTCAATTATCGTATAATTGACTAATAAACTTATCCGGAATGAGTTCGTAACTCAATTTCCAATAATTAACTCTCGTAACTAAACATATATCAAATATATATATAAAGTACTAATTAATATGTATCGTATACAAATAATTAGATTTCTGTTTGGGTCTCATCCTATAGGTGTGACCGAAAGGGGTCAGTTGATTACCGCCGTCATACGACAATAACGTCTAACTCTAGTCAGCTGACCGTTATCGATTTACGTTAATCAACTGACGTGGAGTATCAAAATACTAGTCATCCCACTAATATTCCAAAATGAGATTTATAATATAAATGCACTATTGTGGAGGACACTTGCTCCAACAATCTCCCACTTGTCCGATACAAGTTGTGCATGTAGTCACACTATTGCGGAGGACTCCTACTCCCACAATATCTCCCACTTGTCTCGACAAGTTGTGTGCTACCAATTCTCTTGTCACTTTAGCGTCACATCCTCCCACTCATCGCAAGGTGTCTTTCAGGTCGCACTTGCGATTGGAAAAATAAATTGAGTGGTTTTCTCGATCTGGAGAGTAACTGTCTGACCGGAAAATCTACCATAGATCTCTTCCGAGCGTGGCCACGCATTTCCAGTCACTACTCCTCGAGTGGCCCGAAGATGTTAATACCCAACGTGGGTGGACAATTCCTGTTGACCCAACTTACACTGTATAATGCAAATCACCATGACCCAGTAGATGCCCATCGGCCTCCTTTCACGGCACGACCTAGGACAAAAACCAAAGTCAATCGGAAAATACACCGACTCAGGTAAATGGTCGCCAGTCTAAAGAATCGACTCATAGGAATATAATAGAAATCCCCGCCACGACCAGGCTTCAACAATTTTGATAAGGGACTCTATCATGGTCACTGTCCGACAGAGTGTCTCTACAGTCTGTCTATGTAAACGATCAGTCATCTCCATGACTCCATGGTGCTGAACCAACCATCGATCGACTTACAATCTAGTCATTGCGAGACGTCACCTTATGCAAATGACTAGGGACAATTACTAAGTTCATCATGTTCACTTGAATTGGGTTCAACCTTTCTTATAACCAATTCGGATAAAACAAAGTAATAAAATTTAGTCAATACTAAATAAAAGAGTTCATATAAAACTCGAACAATGAATGCAATTATCATATATGTAAACATTGATACAACTTTCAATTATTACATATCACAAAATCTAGAGGAATTCAGGAACTCGTCTTAATCCCATCGAGACGACATGACTGTCATGTTTAGCCTTTGTAAGAGGCTTGGTTAGAGGATCAGCGATGTTATCGTCTGTCCCAACCTTACATACATCTATTTCCTTCCTCTCCACGTAATCTCTAATTACATGGTATTTCCTAAGTACATGTCTAGACTTGTTACTAGACTTGGGCTCCTTTGCTTGAAAGATAGCCCCACTGTTATCACAATACATCGTGATGGGATCTGTGGCAGTAGGGACTACTCCTAGTCCTTCCAAGAACTGCCGAATCCACACAGCTTCCTTTGCAGCCTCTGATGCCGCGAGGTACTCAGCTTCTGTTGTAGAATCCGCAGTCACGCTTTGCTTGAAGCTCTTCCAGCAAACGGCTCCTCCATTCAACATAAAGACATAGCCGGATTGGGATTTTAAATCATCCCTATCAGTTTGGAAACTAGCGTCCGTGTAACCCTTTACACGCAACTCAGTCTCTCCTCCAAACACCAAGAACGAATCTTTAGTCCTTCGTAAGTACTTAAGGATGTTCTTTACGGCTATCCAGTGACTCTCACCTGGATTGGCTTGATAACGACTCGTCATGCTCAAAGCATAGGCGACGTCGGGGCGAGTGCACATCATAGCATACATGATTGACCCAACTGCTGAAGCATAAGGGATCAACTTCATGCGTTCAATCTCCTCGGTGACGGTAGGACTCTGGGATTTACTCAGAGTGATACCATGACCTATTGGAAGAAAGCCTCTCTTAGAGTCTTTCATTTTGAACCGATCAAGAATCTTATCTATATAAGCTTCTTGACTTAATGCTAGTATCCTCTTGGATCTATCTCTATAGATCCGGATACCCAAAATGCGTTGTGCCTCTCCCAAATCCTTCATCTGGAAATGTTTCCCAAGCCACTCCTTGGTAGAAGTAAGCATTGGTATGTCATTCCCAATGAGAAGTATGTCATCCACATACAAGATAAGGAAAGTAACTTTGCTCCCACTAAACTTCATGTATAAACATGGTTCCTCGACACTTCGAGTGAATCCATTTTGTTTAATTACATGATCGAAGCGATGATTCCAACTCCTTGATGCTTGCTTAAGACCATAAATGGATCTCTTAAGTTTGCATACCTTCTTAGGGTTGGATTTATCCTCAAAACCTTCAGGTTGTGTCATGTACACTTCCTCTTCTAGAATCCCATTCAAGAAGGCGGTTTTGACATCCATTTGCCAAATTTCATAGTTATAAAATGCGGCAACCGCTAAGAGAATCCTAATGGATCGAAGCATAGCGACTGGGGCAAAAGTTTCGTCATAGTGTAAACCATGAACTTGAGTGAAGCCTTTTGCCACCAATCTAGCTTTGTAGACATCAATATGTCCATCTATGCCATTCTTGATCTTGTAGATCCACTTGCACTGAAGAGGTCGCACCTTCTCAGGTAAGTCTACCAAGTCCCATACTTGATTTTCGTACATAGAATCCATTTCGGATTGCATGGCCTCTAGCCAATGCTTGGAGTCGGGACTAGAAACGGCCGACCTGTAGGTTGTGGGTTCATCACTTTCAAAAAGTAATAAATCACCATCTCCCTCGATACATCCGAGGTAACGATCAGGTTGAGAACTAATTCTACCTGACCTTCTAGGGACAATAACCGTTTCAGACAAGGAGGGAACGTTTTCCTCCACTTCATTTTCGGTTTGTGGCTCTCGAACTTCGTCAAGTTCGAATTTTCTCCCACTCTGCCTTTTAGAAACGAAATCGCTTTCTAGAAAGACAGCATCACGAGACACTAACACTTTGTCCTCATGACGGTTGTAGAAGTAATATCCACGAGTCTCCTTAGGATATCCTACAAAATAACATTTGTCGGATCTGGGTGCGAGCTTGTCATTAGACTTCTCATGAACAAACGCCTCGCAACCCCACATTTTCATAAACGACAAATAAGGAACCTTTCCTTTCCATATCTCATATGGAGTTTTATTGGCTGCTTTAGTCGGGCTACGATTTAGTGAAAATATTGCGGTTAAGATGGCAAATCCCCAAAACGAGTCTGGAAGCTCTGTAAGACTCATCATCGACCGAACCATATCTAATAAAGTTCGGTTTCTCCTTTCAGACACACCATTTAATTGAGGTGTTCCAGGAGGAGTCCATTGTGATACTATACCGCAATCTTTTAGGTGTGAATCAAATTCATAATTTAGATATTCACCACCACGATCGGATCGTAGGGTTTTTATCTTTTTATTCAATTGGTTTTCCACTTCATGTTGAAACTCTTTGAACTTTTCAAAGGCTTCACTCTTATGCCTCATTAAGTAGACGTATCCATATCTACTCAAATCGTCGGTAAAAGTAATGAAGTACTTGTAACCACCTCTAGCTTGGTGAGTCATTGGGCCACATACGTCGGTATGTACAAGGCCTAATACTTCACTTGCTCGTGTCCCTTTTCCCGTAAAAGGAGCACGAGTCATCTTGCCCAAAAGACAAGATTCGCATTCACCATAAGATTCATAATCAAATGGTTTGAGAAGTTTCGTTGAAACCAGTCTCTTTATGCGTCGTTCGTTTATATGACCTAAACGACAATGCCAAAGGTATGATTGATTAGTTTCACCTAATTTGAGCTTCTTGCTTTCTACATGATATACTTCATTAACATTATCAAGAACATAAATGCCTCCAACAGAGATGGCTTTACCATAAAACACATCATTAAAAGAAAATGAACAACTATTGTTCTTGATTACAAAAGAGAAACCCTCCGCATCAAGTACGGAAATGGAGATAATGTTCTTAGTCAAGGAGGGTACAAAATAACAATTATTTAAATACACCTCAAGACCACTAGCTAAGGTTAGTACATAAGTTCCTACGGAGACAGCGGCAACTCTTGCTCCATTCCCCATTCGTAGGTCCACATCACCCTTGGCTAGTGCTCGCACGTCCTTCAACCCCTGCAAGTGATTACAAAGGTGAGAACCACATCCATTATCAAATACCCAAGTGGAAGTGAAAAGCATAGTTAATATCTATCATATAGAGAGAAGAGAGGATTATACCTGACGGTGTCACACATCCGTCCTTCTTATCCTTCAAATACTTGGGACAATTGCGTTTCCAATGTCCCTTGCCTTTACAATAAAAGCATTCGGCTTCAGCGTGCTTCTTACCCTTAGCCTTGGCATTACTATACATTATAGCTTTGCCCTTTCCCTTTCCTTGCTTCTTAAATTGGGCCTTGGCTTTTCCCTTCCCCTTTTGAACCCCTAGCTTTAAGTTCTTCAATCTCATTGAAAGAACATCCCTTTGCTCACTCCCACTTGCTTCCATATCCCTTTCGACTTGGGTAAGGAGAGCATGGAGCTCGTGAAAGCTCTTATCCATGCCATGCATGTTATAGTTTGCCCTAGCTTGGGCAAACTTGGGAGGAAGGGAGTGAAGGATGCGGCCAACCGCTAGCTTCTTAGGAATTTTGACCCCTAGACGATCTAGAGTGTCAACATGTTCCACCATCTTAAGCACATGTGGGCCAACTTTTTGGCCCCTCTCTAACTTGGCTTCAAAAAGCCTAGTCATAGCATTGTATTGGCGAATCTCGGGTGATTGAGAAAAGGCCAATGTCACCCTAGAGAATATCTCATATGCTCCAAGGGTGTTGTATTGTTGCTTAAGGCTTGAGGACATCGACCAAATCAAGACCATCTTGACGTCGTTTGCTACCTTAAGGTATTCCTCATAGGCGGCTTTGGCCGCATTAGTGGCTCTTGGGCCGGGTTCATTGGGAGGTGCCTCGGTCAAGTAGCGTAAAACGTTATCCGATAACGCCGCGCCCTTGATCGTTTGCTCCCACTCGACGAAATTAGTTCCATCGTCTTTTAAGATGCATTTGTCCATAACGGACCTTAGCCATTAGTCTTTTCCTAGTTGAACGGTGTTGTTATTGTTTGCCATTGCGAATTATGAATAACTACAACAAAATTAGGAAATATTAACATTCATTGTTTTAATCAATTTTACTTGTATAAACAATTTAAACAAGTCACTCATATAATGACCCCTCACGAAATTATATAAGCGATTCCGAGACCCGCATTTTAGACAAAAGAACATGTTATGCAACTTTTATGTAAAAGACTGTAAGTCAACTTTTGACTAATTCTACTCCTAGAACTCTCGGTTGACGGATTTCAACTAAACCCATCTCCTAGTCCCAAGATAACGCTTATCTTGTTGAGTCCAACCCAATTTAGGCGTGTGATCGTATCACCCTACTTACCCGAGGTAAAAAGGTCCACGTTGTGGTTGTCCTAATTAACACGGGGTTCATAGGTGCTTCAGTTGGTAAGGCTAAATCTCAATTCCTTTTTAAGTTATGTGAGAGGTCTTGCCAATTTTAGTTATTAATTCCCTATAAGTGAACTAAGTCGGTGAATTTTGAATAACGTTGAATTGACAAGCGATAAATAAAACGCATGTTGGTGATTTTGGCATGTGCGGAAAAATAAAGCAAGCAATCAAATTAAATCCTAGTATGGCCACCTAGCTAATCTAATTAACTAGATGATTAAAAATCGGAAACCAACTCCTTGGTCCCTTGCCTCTTCTTGGAACGCCTTCCAATATGGCACCGTCTTTTGGAACACCGACTTTTGGGAATCACCGTCTTCACAATAAATAATTACAAAAATACAAATGAATACATAGAAAATTCCTATTATACATTTGATCTATAAAATGAAATTATTAATTATTACAAAACGGCGATACGAAATCGCAATAAATTACAACCAAATCGGTATTCCCTTACATTACGGGTAATACCGATTAAAACAATCTAGGCCATACTAGGTACAACTTGCAATAAAATAAATAAATGACATTCATTCATTCAACAACATAAATAAAAATGCTGTAAAATCATGCCAAAATCACCCTCAACAATTGTCATGTTCATTCTAGCTCGGTTCTTACGAATTTTATCGATTTTATCTACTAAAAATCAATAATCAACACTTAAATCGTATTTAAGCTCAAACTAATTATCTAAACTGATTTAGAACTGAAAATTAGTCCCCACTAATTTCACTTTTATTTAATTAGTTTGAATTGATCGCATTTGCTATTTAAAGAGGTTTATTCATAACTTTTATGAATTAAACCCAAAATAAAATTAAAAATCATTAAAATTGAAACAAAAATATTTGTACATACTGTAACACTTCCAGGAACCTCAAGAACAAAAAAACATTTGCCCAAAAAATTTGAAATGATTTTATGAACAAATAGCTTTATAAGAATCGGTTTTTATCAAATAAAAACCAACTAAAAAAGTAAAATGATGAAACAAATTATCAAATTTTACCAGGATGATATAAATAATATTATAAAATGTACAAAACATTATCAACTCCAGAAAGTCACGTTTCAATTTTAAGAACAAAATAACTCCTTTAAATCGATTTTTATCCAATAAAAATCAATAACCATGCAATACATGACGAAATGTCACGAAAATTTACATACAATATGTACAACATGCATGTGAGAACATATTAAAAAATTGAGGCCAGATTCAACATGAAACTATTTTTAGTTAACTTTTAACATAAAACCGCATGTTAACTCGGTTTTAAAGGCCATAAATCATAATAAATAGCAAAATAATTCGTAAATTCACCAAATTTGACCACAAAAATTTTGAGGTCAGTAGGTATGCATGCAAATCATAAAATTTCGTGAAAACCATTTTTAACATAAATTTTCGATTTTTACTCAAGTTATCGTATAACCCGATTTTAATGCTTAAAATCAACATGCATGCTACAAGCTAGCTCTGATACCACATGAAAGTTCATAGACCCTAATTAAACTCCTCATATTAGTTACTAAATTAATTGTTAATTTAGTGTTTAATAAAGATCTATGTAACATGCATGCAAATTAAAATGCATAATAAAAAGTAAGAAGAAATTTCCTTACATTGGGAAATTTCGGTTTATATGGGCACAACAAGAAACACCTTTCTTGTTGATCTTGTGCTATAAAGAAATAGATGATCCTCCTTGTAATCTTCAAAGTAGAAGACCTCCTTTAAGAAGCACCCAAGAGAAAACCCAAACTCATCACTTAGTTTTTGACTAGAAAACACAAGTGATATGATGAACTAATATTAGATTTTATTACTACTCTAGTAATAGGAAATATTAGTATTTGAGAGGTTTTTAGAGAGAAGAGGATTTTAGTGAGATAAGCATTCAAAACAAGAATGAACAAGCAAGCAAAAATGAACAACAAAGTTGTCCTTTTAAGGACACTATGGTCCGGCCAAGGCAAGCCTATGTGGCCTCTTATTTTGCTTAAAATAATCCCATGCAAATACTTTGAGTGTAGTAGTGAATAAGACTATGATCATGTGTCATAAACATGACATGATCACAAGATGTAGTGTAATACAAGAAACAACAATCATCATGTTGTACACTACCAATTTTCGGCACCCACTAGTGTCATGTGGTCCATTTTGATTTTTGATATTTGTCCCACAAATACTTCTAATCATATGATTAATTATCTTGTATAAT